>CM053502.1:32612860-32629856 GCA_028627145.1 Eidolon dupreanum
AACCTAGTAAGGAAGAATGCCTATAATTGGATCGGGTCACAATGTATATATTGAAATAAAATTTTATTAAGCGTTATTAACTTTTAAGTACTCAGTAACATTTTAAATATCTGCGGCATATGATGAACAAAAGTAATCTAAATCAATCCAAGTAGCCTGTCATAGAGTACATAGCAAGGTATTTAATTTATTCAACAAATATGTACTGAGTATTGATCAGGCGTCAAGTACTGTTCTTGGCTCTGGTGATGCAACAAAGCAGACAAAATTTGATGATGGCAAAGTGATGGCATTCAATTTTGTTCTATGTTTGAAGAGTTAATTCAGTGATCAAATTAATAAATGAGTTACAAGGGGAGGGAGAGCAACAGGGAAAGAAAAAATTGTTTGCTACTAAAATTCGCAATAGAACCCAAGAGGTAATGAGACAGAGCCCACCAATTCAGATGGCACATAAAAAAGACTCATCAACAGTGGCAGGTTTGTAGAACATGACAGGGGAAGCTGTGCTAAGCTGAGAAGAGGAAGCAGAGAAGAAAGCAGAGAAAAACAAACTCTGTGATAAAAACTGGAAAGGAGCCACGAGGGCTACAAAAAACAAGGAAGGCCATTTTTGAGCCGGATCCTGGAGTGACTGAAAAGCCAGAGTGTCATTTGAGGATGCAAGTAGTATAGTCACACTTTTTTGCATGTAAGAAAGCACATGAGCACTTTAAACTCTTGAATTGAGATAGCAGGGGAGGGACTTATGGTATGAATATTCATACTTTCACTTATATTTGTATTTTTTTTTTCGCTTTGTATTTTTACATTAAAATCTTGAAAATGTTAAAAGGAACAAAAAAATTTAAGTAACATTCAATTTGCATTTATCTTTCTCTGGAAGCTTCTAGAATAAAAAAATAGCTGGATTCAGAAGAGGTATAATGAACTGTCTTGAAGATAAGATATGAGGATTTTCTAATATTAATAAGTAATTTAAAAAAATATTTGTTGAGAGTCTATTCTGAGCCAGGCTGAGGACTAGGGAGACAATTGTGAGCAAGATGTGCATGGTTTCTGCCATTTTAGAATTGACCATATTTACAGGGAGATAGACAAATCTGTAGTAATCATAAAGTGTGATAGGTGCTTTAATAGGGAAATTGCAGGATGTAAGCAGCAAATTTCTTGCTCTCTGTGGGGTAAATTTCCTCATCTAGGAATTCTAGAACGTTTCCGAGAGGATTATATATAAACTTTAATCTGACAAAAAGTAGGAAAGCCAAGAGAAGGAATATGAGATGAAGGGAAAGAGTTCCAAAAAGTAGGACCAATGTGTGAAAAGACTGTTTAAAGAAATTTAGAGAAATTTAGGAAAGCAATTTAGAGAAATTAAAAGCCAGAGAAGTATGGCTGGAATGTAGAGATCTAGAGAGGTAATAGTGAAAAAGGAATCCAGAAAAGTAGACACCAGATCTGGAAGGGCCACTTAAACTGTGATAAGAAGTTTGAACTTTATTCTAAGGGAATGGGAAGTCATTGAAGCATTTATACAGAGGAGAGAGGTGAGCTTATTTAAATTTTAGATTAACCTAACTGCAGTGTGGAGAATGGTCTAGAAGAGAGGAAGAATAAAGATGGAGAATTCAGTTGAGAGACAAGACCAATCAGACTTCCTAGGTAACCACTTTGAAGTGAAGAATTGAATGTCGAGTATTTTCTAAGTAAAATAAATCAAATAGAGAAAGATATATACTGTATGAGTTCACTTTTATCTGGAATCTAAAAACCATAACAAGTGAACAAACAAAACAAAATAGAAACAGATCCACAGATATGGAGAACAAGCTGATGGTTGCCAAGAGGAGGTAGGTGGGGGGATGACAAAACAAAAGAAATAAACTTTTTTATTAAAAGTATTTTATTTTGAGTGATTTGGATAAATAGAAAAATATTATTAATAATATATCCCCCCCCCAAAAAAAAAAACTGGGTTTTGTTTTCGTATCCAATCTATAATCTTTGTCTTTTTTTTCCTTGGTTTCTGGCAGTTTTATTATAATGTATAATTATAATACATTATATAATACAGGGGTGGTTTTCTTTGTATTTCTCTTCAATGGAGTTTGTAAAGATTCTTGAATATGTGCCTCAAAATCTTTCATTAGCTTAGAAAATTCTTGGCCGTTATTTCTTTATATATTAATATTATTTCATTCTCTTTCTTCTCTCCTTTTGGGATTACAGTCATGTGAATGTGAGGCTCTTTTCACTGAGTCACATCCGACTCTTGCTTATTTCTGCATTTTTTATTCTTTTGCCTCTTTGCTTCAGTCTGGATTTTTTTTTCTGTCCTCTTTTCTAGTTCACAGGTTTTCTCTTCAGCTACATCTTATCTGCTGTTAAGTCTATCTGTTGAGTTCTTAATTTCAGTTATTGTATATTTAAGTTCCACAATTTCACTCTAATTCTCAAGACTTTCACATATGTACTGAATTGCTTTAGCTTGTCATTTAATTTATTGAACATAAAATCAGTTATTTCATAATCTGTGTCTAATAACTTCCATATCTGTATCTCTTATGGGTCAGTTTCTATAGCCTGATTTTTCTCTTGACTACCAATTAATTCTTATATTGTCATAAGTACAATTAAAAAAATTTTCTAGGCATTGTATTTTGTATACTATATATTGTTTAAAAACGATATATATGACCTGAGGTTTTAAATGATGTTATCTTCCTTACAAAAGGATTTGTTTTAGGTTCTAGGAGGCAATTGGGAGTGGGATGATGAGAAAATTAATACAATAAAAGATTAAGTTTTTTCTAAGCCAGACCTAAATCTTTGTAAAGATTGGCCTTTTTTTGGTTCACCCTTACTCTTAGCATTCTTTAGGTTCAAAATTCTTTTAGTTTTTTGTTTTGTTTTGTTTTGTTTTTGTTTTTGCTGTATCTCAAACTATCCCAGTACTTGTGACTTGAAACAACAATAATTTATTATTTTTTATAATTCTCTAGGTTGACTAGGCAGTTCTTCTCCATTTGGTGTTGAGGATCACTCAAAGCTGCATTCATCCAGGGGCTTACCTGAGGGTATTTTGGTGCTTTTCCATGTATCTTCTCTCTCCACATAATATCCCATTCTCCAGGGCTTCCCCAAATGACCTAACTCTCCATTGAGATAATCTGGACATCCTTAAGATGGAGGTTGGGGCTCTAAAAGGGAATATTTCAAAAGTTCCAACCTCAGTGAGCAAGTGCTGATCAAATCTCTCGCCGTGCCACTTTTATTGATGTACTATTGATAAAAACAAATCACATGGCCAAGCCCAAAACCAGTGTGAAGAGGGCCACTGAAAGGCATAAACACTGGAAGGTATGGTTCATTGGGGGGCCACCAGTGTAACGGATTACCATGCCAGATGAAAGCCTGAAGTGTTTACCAGTGTACCTTCTCTTTAGTGGCTCTTGATCTCCAGTTTTTGTCATCTCAACCCCATAAGACTCCAAAGTTCTCAGCTTCTTGCCCTTTGAACTGCTGATTAGGAATCAGCAAATGCATCAAAGGGAAAAGCAGTGCCAAATGATAGGCTCACCTTTCTGTACTTAGATTTTCTTTAGGATTTGGCCCTTTAAGTTCTTATTTGAAACATTCAAGTTCTCACTTTAAAACTTTCCACTGCCTTCAAATAGATATTTCTTCCATTCTGCCCAGCTTGTCTAGTTGTTCTCAGTAAGAGGGATGGTCTTAAACAAGTAGAGCCATCATTGCTGGAAGCAGAAATCCAATAGACAGAGGAGATTTTGCAAGACTAGGAAGAGGTTAGTCTTTTGGAGACTCCATGAGGAGGGAGATCCTTGTCCTGCTTCCTCACAGTGCCTCAGGAAGTAGAAAGAGTTTAAAGAGAAATGAATTCCTAGGCCCCAGGATTTCCAGCTTTCACAAAATTCCCTAATCCCTAACAGGACAGGGAAGCAGCAGAAACACCTTCAGTCAAAGGATGTTAGCCTGTGCAGGCTGGGACTGTGATTTTTTCAATGTTAAGTAGTATAGACCAAGGACTAGAGGGCCCTTCCTGATGCTCTAGACTACAGAAGACTCCTACAACTTCTGTAACCCCCACCCCTGCCACCACTGCAGGAATGGGAACCCTAACTATGACTGTAATTTAATATCTCAAATATCTCAATAGTTTGGCAAATGGCGGTTGAGTTGAGCTTTAATTGGTTTCTAAAGTAATAAAGTAAAATGATATTTAATGTTCCACGTTTTGATGGATTCACACCCAGTATATATATTAAAAAATAAAAAAAGACCATCAAAAAATTAGCATCACTTGCCATACCTTGAATACTCTACTTGGGCATTGTTTTTTTGTGTGTTTTTTTGTTTGTTTGTTTTTTTTGTTTTTTGGTAACAGCTTTATTGAGATGTAATTCACATACCATACGGTTCACTCATTTAAGGTGCAGAGTGGTTTTTAGTATAGCCATAGATATGTGCAACTATCACCACAGTCAATTTTAGAACATTTTTTGTCACCTTAAAAAGAATGCCCATACCTTTTAGCTATCCCTCTTCTTTTTCTTCATTACCCCCAATGCTGAACAAATTATCACTAAGCTACTTTCTGTCTCTGTAGATTTGCCTATTCTAGAAACTTCTTGTAAGTGGACTTTTATAACATGTGGCCTTTTTTTTTTTGATCTGGCTTCTTTTACTTAATATCTGTTTTCAAGCTTTTTCCATGTTGTATAGCATATAGCAGTACTTCACTCCATTTTATGGATGAATATTATTTTGTTTATCTATTAATGATGGACATTTGAGTTATTTCTATCATTTGAGTGTTATGAATAATGCTACTATAACCATTTATGTAAAAGTTTTTGTGTGGACATATGTTTTCATTTCTCTTAGGTATATACCTAAGAGTAGAATTGCTGGGTCGAATGTCAACTCTATGTTTAACTCTTTGAAGAACTACCAAATTGTTTCCAAAGTGGCCTAACCGTTTCATATTCCCATCAGTAATGTGTGAGGGTTCTGATTTCTCCACATCTTCTCTAATACTTATTATAAACTGACATTTTGATTATAGCCATCCTAGTGGGTGTGAAGTGGTATCTTATGGTTTTGGTTTGCATTTCCCTGCTAATGATGTTGAGCATCTATTTATGTGCTTATTGGCCATTTGTATGTTTTCCTTGGAGAAATGTTTAAAGTTCTTTGTTTCCTTTTTAAATGGAGTCATGTGTCTTTTTGTTATTAAGATGAGTTCTTTTATATTCTAGGACCAAGTCCTTTACCAGATATATGATTTGCAAATATTTTCCCCCATTCTGTGGATTGTATTTTCACTTTTTGATAGTGTCCTTTGAAGCACAAAAGTTTTTAATTTTGGTGAAATCCAATTTATCTTTTTGATGTTGTTGTTGCTTGTGTGTTTGGTGTCATACTGAGGAAGTCATTTCCAAATCCAGTATCATGAAGTTTTTTGCCTATGTTTTCTTCTAAGAGTTTAATAATTCTACATCTAATGTTTAAGTCTTTGATTTTGAGTTAATTTTTATATATGGTGTGAGGTGAAGATCTAATTTCATTCTTTTGCATTTGGCTGTCTAGTAGTTCCAATACTATTTTTTGAAAAGACCATTCTTTCCTCCATTGAATGGTCTTGCACCCTTGTCAAACATCAATTACACATAGCCACATGCATTTACTTCTGGAATCTTGATTCTATTCCAATGACCTATGTATCTATCTTTATGCTTATATCATATTATCTTGATTTCAATCTATGAATATGGGGTGTCTTTTCATATTTAGATCTTCTTTAACTTCTTTCATCAGTGTCTTGTACTTTTCAGAGTACAAAGTCTTTTGCTAATTTTGCAAATAAGTCTTTTGCTTGTTTTACTAAAATTTATTCCTAAATGTTTTACTCTTTTTGATGCTACTATAATTGGAGTTGTTTTCTTAATTTCGTATTTGGACTGTTTGTTTGCAAATGAATTTTATTTCAATACAATTGAATTTTATATATTTTTTTATAATCTACAAACTTGTTGAACTTATTAAGCCTAATAATTTTTTAGGGGATTTCTTAGGATTTTCTAAATACAAGATCATGTTATCTGTGAACAGAGATAATTTTGCTTTTTTCCCAAAATCTGGTGCCTTTTGGTTATTTTTCTTGTTTAATTGTTCTGGTTGTACCCTCCAGTACAGTGTTGAATAGAGGTAGCAATGCCAATCATCTTTGTTTTGTTCCTGATATTAAGAAGGCATCCAGTCTTTCACCATTACATACCATGTTTTTTGTGGAGTTTTCATATGTGGCTTTTATTATGTCGAGATAGTTATATTTTATTCTCAGTTTGTTGAGTGTTTTATCATGAGTGTTGATTTTGTCAAATGCTTTTTCTTTGTATATTGAGATGTTCATGTGGTTTTTGTTTTTCATTCCATTGATATGGTGTATTGCTTCATTAAATTTTCAAATGTTAAACCAACTAGCATTCTGGGTTAAATTCCACCTGCTCATGGTGTATAATACTTTATATATGGATTCAGTTTCCTAATATTTTGTTTAAAAATACGATAATAGTGGAGAAAAAAGCAAATTACTTTTAGAAGAATCCAGATTCTGAATATCTATTGCAAAAAATCAGTATGAAAAAATGGAGAAAGCTAGAAGAAGGAAGATGAAAAGATAATTTTTAAGTCCAGGGTTCCTCCACGCCCGCCTTAGTAAAGAAAGTATATTGCCAAATGGGGAGTCATTTAAAAGTTAATGTAGTATCATCCTTCACTTAAGAAGATGATGCAACTGACTTGATGACAATCCAACATTAGCTTTTGGGAATTTTTCCAGCAGCAGCAATGGGTTTTCCTGAGTCCCCATAACACATGGGCAAAGCTCTCCCTTGGGCATGCAAATTCGTTCTACTGCCTCCACTTTGGAAGGCCTTGCACTTGTAGTAGGCGAGCTATGAATCCAGCATAAAGCATAAAGAAAGGCATGCTATTAAGCTGTTGAGTGGAGAGGGACATGGGAGGGAAGGCCAAGGTTTTGACTGCCAAACTGAGGAGTTTTCCTTCATTTGTTAGGCCGTGGACAGCCATTAAATGTTTTGTAAGGGAGTGACATGATTGAAGATATGCTTTAAGAGGATTAAACTGGTCTTAGTGTATTAAACATAGACCAAATAAGTAGCTATGGAGTGAGAATGAAACGAAGTATGCAGAAGCAAGGTAGACCCTTTAGGTTTTGGCAATTGAATTTGATGAGCAAGGAAAAGGAAAGACTCCTATTTTTTAAGGCTGGATGATCTGAAGTCAAGGTGTGACTGGAAGGGAAGATGATGACTTTGGCCTTGGATGGGTTGACTTTTCACTTAGAAAGTTTTTCTACAGACTTCCTTAACCATGGTACACAAATACAATGGGAAATAAAACAGTTAAAGCTGATAAGCATTTACAAGGAAAGGGCACTGGGGCTATTTAATTTGCAAAGTGAAACCCTTTTATAAAAAGAAATAGGTAAAAGGACCCAGTTATTTCTCTGATGACCTGGCCTTTAACTGGCCTTTACCTCAACATACTCGCCTACATATGACACTACATGCCAGTTAAAGAAAACAAAGTTCGTTCTAGGAGAAGTGCCCTGAAGCACATGCTCCCATTTATACTCCACTGCTCCTCATTTTCAGCTACCTGCTCCTGGATAGCTGGTTCCATACTCAAGCTTTCTATAGTGTTTTTAATCTGCTTGTGGCCTCTTGACTATACGATTCCCCTTCCTGCATGTCGAATACTTTTTTCCATGGCATTTCAGATTTCAGCATCTCACAGTTTCTAATAAAAGGCTTCCTCTGCCAGCCCAGACCCCCAGAACCCTCCTGCTCAGGCTAACACCAGAATCTTTGCCAGGAGATAGAGATTTGGGCAGTTTATCTTAATTATATTAACAGGCTTAGTTTCTCTAAAGCCATATTTTGTAAGGAATGTATAGTCATAATGTAACAGCTTGCAATTCTCTGATTGATTGAAAATTCTAATAAGGAATGTGTTTACCTTGATAGCAGGGTTGAAACTTGGCTGTTGAAAATAGAAATATAAAATCCCCTATCTTTAGCTGAAAAATCAGAATTTGAGGCTTTTAGGTCCCTCTGAAACTAGGAGGACCCAACTATCAGGCTTCTGCTTAATTCCAACATTATTTAGAAGTCTGTTTCATTTCTCCGAAGTTGACTCACCAGTCTGGATTAATTTTCCAGGGTGCTGTGCTAATTATAGGCTAGTGGAGCTAATGGATTCAATCCAAATGGCAACAAGTGAAAAAGGAGCAGAACACTCTGGATTCTGCTTTGATGCAGAGCTATTTATAACTTCACGATCCTATGTGACTATTAATTAGTAAGTATTGCAATGACCCTCAATTTTCAAAGGCATCCACCATCATTTTCTAGTTAATCTTTCCCATCTACTACTGTATTAATTTTACATGAAGGGAGGAGCTGATGAATTACTTGCCTGAAGTTATGTTTTTAGTAAAGCCAAAATTATACTTTAAACATTATGAATAATAATAAAAGTAACATATTTGTGGAGTGCTTTGCAGTTTTCAAAAGATCTTCTCCTTTGTCATTTTGTTTACTTACTAAGCATTCCTACGAAGATTTCCTGTTGGTTAGTTGAGGATAGAATTAGAGAAGAAGGTTCAATTCCCAGCTGTCTTGGTTAAATTTGAACTAAATAAGAATGTAACAAACCCAGGGTTGTTCAGGAGTCAGAGTCTGAATTGTGTGATTTTACTCTCCATCTCTTTCTCTTAGGTTTTCTTGGCCTTTGAGGTTCCATGGGGGAAGATGTTTAGTCACATTAACCTTTTGTTTTATGAGGCTTTATTTTGTTCCATTTAAACTTAAAATGTACAAACTCATAGGATCTAGTGGCATTAGAAACCTCAATTTAACAAGTTGAGATAATCCAGAGATTGCTTATACTAGAATGCTGGAATAAAGATCTCCAAAAAAGTGGAGCTAGCGCTAGTGACTGCTATGAACCTTCCTTGAAGTATACCATGTTCCCTCACTTTTCCTCACTCAACAGCCTGGGCCTTCCCTGGTCTTCATAGGCCCTGAGCATTCGTGCACTCTACATTCAATCTTCCTAGAGCCTTTTATAACCCCACAAGCACAGAACTGTAGAGCTAGATGAATTCTTAAAGGTCATGGAGTCTAGTAACATCATTAATTTACAGATGAAGAAACTGAGACTTGGGATAAAAGTGACTTTTCCAAGTCCCATGGCTAGTAATTGTCAGAACTGGGGGTTGCTGGACTTTTGCTCAAGAAGAAAAGGAACTGGATGATGACAGCCAAACTCACTGAAGCAGTGTTTGCTACAGTACAATTACTGAATTAGGCATATAGAGAGCAGTCCTTGTCATGTGTTCAGAGATGCTCCTTGACATAGGGTTAACATGTCATATTACTTCACGCAGTTGGGAATTCACAAGACAAATTAGAAGGTTAGAGACTTGAAAGTATATTGGGAAAGAATTTTGTTTAACCAAGCATCTCTCAAATTATTTCATTATTTTTTCAACTTGAAATAAACTTAGAAATAGCTTGTGTAATTGGAACACATTGAAGAACAAATAAAAGGTAGCCATTGAAACGGGGTAGTCACAAGCAGAGTGAAAGCTTACTATATGTATTATCTTCACAAGACCTTAGGAGTAGGTATTACTAACCTTACTTATAGATGAGCTCAAGACTCTGGTTGCATATAACAGATTGAACTCAAACTTGCTTAAGTGAAAAGAGGTATTTATCAGTTCATGTAACTGAGAAGCTTGGAACATTGAAACCAGCAAGGTTCTCTTTCTGCTCAACTGCTTCCCTTTGTTTGCCAAGTCCAGTCATTCTCTTCAGGGACAGTTGTCCTCACAAGAATTGGAGACATGGCTATCCACTGCTTAGGTTCATGATCCAACTACTCTGCATCCAGAAAGGAAAGGGTTTTTCCTTTTCGTCAACCCACAGAGGAAGATCCTGGAGAAGGAGTCCATCGGCCAGTGAGGGTCATGTGCCCAGATGTTGTCCATCTCTATGGCTAGTTAAATGGATATTGTGATTGATTTAAACTGAAGTCTCATTCCCTCTCCTATGGACAAGGGTAATATGTTTTCAGAAGAAGACCAGAAAGGGACTCAGACAAAACAAGTAAGCCTGAAAATTAAATCACCTGTCTCAGGATCACATTGCCAGAAAATAGCAGAACTGGGACTTGAACCCTGGTATATCTGACCCCAAAATATATATATTTCTTTTTCTATAGCTTTTAGTTTTAATAAGATCCAATCTTCACTCTTAAGGAAGAAATATAGTAAGAGTGGTGAAAATCTACAAATGCCATGGGCATTCAGAGGACAGAGAGATCATATCATGATCATATAATCTCCAGACACTTTTGAAGATCTGATGAACCCTGTGAACTCCTTATCCCCAAAACACACACACACACACACACACACTAAAATTTTGCATGCATTTTTTTTGGTGTCTTTTAAAGGTGTTCATGGTTCTCTAAAGTACTTAAGAATTTGAGTTGAGTTACTGCTTTGAAAATGTACTTATCTAGAAGAATCAGTTCAAAAGGTCCAGCTTTGCCAACAGCAGACTGATCAATCTCAGATGTGGGTCTTTAAATATTAGTAAAGATGGCTCAGAAAGCCCAAGTCAGAACCATGTAGAGAGAGAAAGGGGCTCAGGAGATAGTATGTTCCTTGAAACAAACTTTGGGATGCACCAATAAATAAATAAATGGTACTTGATAAAGTGGGCCCATCACAAGCAGGGTGGGAGCTATTCTTAGAAATTACCACTACTATTTTTCATATAAATAATAGAATTATAACCATCTAGTTTGACAAAGCAAAAAGAAACATGGAAAGGGTAAAGGGATTTACCTGAGGACATACAACTAAATAATATCTGTAATTCAATTAATCAGGACTCACTGGATGTTCTTATCCAGTGCTCTTTCTTTATTCCATGTCACCACTTAGTAACACCATAGAGAAGAGAATGAATATAAATAATAGTATTCATGTATTATAAAACTCATCTCACTTTATTATAATGTATTTTAACTGTCTTTTTTTCCCTACTAGACTGTAAACTCCACAAGAGCAGGATCTATGTCTGCTTAATAATTCACTGGTACATCTCAGGACCTAACTCATTGTAGACAATAATACCTCCCTCCTCTGATAGACTGAAAAATGACTGAACAGCAGGAATTCCACTGCTCAAGATAGAACACACCCTTTGCTGTTTATATAATTTCTGATGTGGTTTGTGATACCCTGCCCTTGCTTTTTCTCCTTTGCCACTTTCTGTAGCTTACCAGAGTCATCCTGACTCATGCCAGAGAAGTCTCCATCTTCCATACATAATGAAGTCTCGGGGACTTCTAACTCCTGGTTGACTGGCTGATTGAGTCCTGGAAATACAGTTCTCTCTTCCATTCCCCTCTGGACTCTCACTGGAAGAGTTCTAGGTCTCTGGGAAACACAGGCTTTCTTGCCTGCCTAAGAGAGGACCAGCCCACACCACAGAGAGCACCTCCTCTTCAGTGAATGCCACCACCCAGCCCCAAGGGAGATAAACTTTTTAAAAACTTCTTTGAAACTTAGGCCAACTTGGTATTTATTAGTCAAATCAAATGTCCTTAAGCCCTTGGCAGGAGGTAGGTACAGATGCCATACTATATATAGTAGGTATAGTTGGTAGGCAGTTTGTGTCTCATTTATCCAAAGGAAATGTCTAAGTGATATACTTTTAATTTACTGAGGAAGGAAAAGTGTTCAACCTTTGCAAATTTACACTGAAATTAATTTTTCAAGGTCCACAAAGCTGCAGCTCTGTCAAATCTTCCTTTAAAACATAAAGTGTGATTAGCCATGATAAATTATACATTTTTACAAAGGTCATCTCTCATAGCATTGGTATGAAGCTTAAAGAGAATGTGTGGAGACTACCCAGCACCATGCTTGGCATATCAGTTGCTTCTCCTCTTATTCCCTTTGCAGCTCTTGGGTAATGGAAGCCAGAACAGATAAAATTCCTATGTGTATGGGTTAGGAATGGTTTCAGCTGTAAATAACAGAATTAAACATAAGAATTTAAGGAAATAAGAGCCTTTTTCCTCACATACCATTAAATGTAATGGAATCTGCTGGTTTAGTTTTAGTCTGGAGCCTGCTAAACCCACAGTCAATAGCTTTTCAATTCTCTTGGCCTTTTCTTCCTGCATATTGCCTCCAAAATGGCTGCTATAGCTCCAGACATCATATTCACATCTGAGACAGGAAAGAAGGGTAAGAGACCCACCTAGTCCTTTTACCAGGAGAGCAAAGAGTTTTTCCAGACTATTATCTACCCCCAGTAATTCTCATATCTCATTGGCCACTCACCGTCATGGGAAGTTGAGAAAATGAGTGTTTAACTTTCCCAGCCTTTGCAGTAGAGGCAGATGCCCTTGTAGAATGAGATAGTCAGGAATGAGTCTTTGATCAGCTAACTTGAAGTATTGCCACATTGAAGTTTTAGCTGTTCTATAGAGCTAGGGGAGGGAGTTAGGTATAAGCAAGATTCAACTTTGCTTTTTTTCCTTTGTCTAACTAAAGACCCAATTTAACATGGTTGGATCCCAACTGGAACATATATGAGTCTATTAAACTGCACAGTCCATGGGGTGCTGGCTGACTTCTACCACCTCATGGGAACCAACCATCAAATTTTTAAGAATGTTGTGAGCGAGTTGATAAATATAGTCATTAAAAATTGAATTATGTGAATTTATATTTAAATAAATTACATTGAAAAGTGTAATAAATACTTAAAACTCATTACTTCCTAATATTTTACTTCATTTTATTACTATGCTCTTGAGTTTATTTATGACTACTGTATCTGTATGGTATTTTGAAAATGTGCTACTGTACATTTTTTCTCATCTCTGTGTTTTATGACAGCATGTTGATAGCTTTAAATTGGCCATGGTGGGAGTATTGGCAAAAGCTGCCATTTTTTTTTTTTTTTGAGAGTGAGTCAGATGTTAAATATTTACCAGCACACCACTATGAATAACTCTATAAAACAATAATTTGGAAAGAGGATAGAAATGCATATACATTTGAGTCAAGTAGGTAGACATTTCAAAACAACTTTCAGAGCTCTTCCAGAGGTAAAAAACACATACAGAGATGGTTTTCTGTGTTTAAACCAACGTAATAAAAATGCATTCTATAGCTTGCTTTCTTTTTCAAGAATGCAAAGAGAAGTGTAATTTCCTCAGCATCTGGTACTTAAGAGTCAAACTCAAACAATACTGTTCCTTTTCATTGCCACTATCATCATTAATAAACACCCATTGCATATCTACTACTGGTTAGGTTCTGCATTTAACCAAGAAACATCATATATCATCTCTATTTTCAAGAAGCTTGTGATTAAACTGGAATATTCACACAAAAGGTAAATGAAAGAGCAGTCTATTCTAAATGCGCTATACTTTCTCTTTATAACACTTACCCTGTTTTCTCTCTCTCTCTCTCTTTCTCTCTCTCTCTCTCTCTCTCTCTCTCTCTCTCTCTCTCTCCCCCTCACTCTCTACTACACACACAAATATATATATATGTATATATACATATGTGTGTGTGTGTGTGTGTGTGTGTGTGTGTGTGTATATATATATATATATATATATATATATATATATATATATATATTCTGGTGAGAACTTTTGTTTAATGCTGTGTCCTCCACTAGGCTCACTGGGCTGTAAATTCTATCAGGAAAGACAACTTTATTTCTTTTGTTCACAGCTGGGTCCCCATATCCACACAGTGCCTGGAAGACAGTAGGCACTTCACTAATGTTTGTTGAATGCATAAAAGAATGAATGAAATGAATTGAGTAGCGTGGACAATAAGAGCTATATGAAATGAAATGAAGGAACACTTATTGAGGATTGAAAATGGTTGCAAAAGCTTTAAGGAGGTGCTAAGACTTGAGTAGAATCTTGAAGAAAGGGTGGGGCATAAATAAGGAATGGCTCTCTAATACGCTTCTGGTGTGAATGTAAAATAGCCATTATAGAAAACAGCAGTTTCTTTTAAAACTAAAAAAGCACTTACCATACAATGTAAGCAGTTGTACTCCTGGGCATTTATTCCAGAGAAATGAAAACTTGTGTTCATGTTAAAACCTGCAAACTTGTGTTCATATTATTCATAATAGCCAAAACTGAAAACAAGCCAGATGTTTTTCAGTGGGTGATAAACAAACTGGTACATCCATACTATGGAATACCACTCCGTAATAAAAAGGACTGAACTATTGACACAAACAAGTTGGATGGATCTCAAAGGAATTATACTGAGTGTAAAAAGCCAGTTTCGAATGATTACATATTATATGATGCCATTTATATAATATTCTTGAAATGTTGTAATTGTAGCAATGGAAAACAGATTAATGGTTGCCAGGGATTAGGGCTTGGGGGAGGGAAGTAGAGTGGCTGCAAAGAAGTAACGTGATAGAACAGTTTTGCCTCTTCATTGTGGTGGTAGTCATGCAAAGCCACGTATATTATAAAATTGCCTTGAACTATAACACATACATACACACACAAGTGAGTATATGTATAACTCGTGAGCTCTGGATAAGATCTGGGGATTGTAGCAATGTCAATGTCATGGTGTTGACATGGTACTATAGTTACATAAGATGCTAACATTGGGTATTGAGGGGTGAAGAGTTCATGAGACATATCTGTATATTTTTGCACAACTTCCTGTGAATCTATAATTGTTTCAAAATGAAAAAAAAATTTTAAAATGCGTAAATTAGATCTCTTACTTAAAATCATTGGATGGCTTCTTATCACAATTAGAAAATGCAAGTTCCCTATCTTATGTCATCTGCTCCCTGCTTCTCTCTCTAACCTTATCTTGTTCTTCATTTTATTAAATAAGATGAAGCCATACAAATCTTTCCTTGTACATGTTGTGCTCTTCTTGTTCTTTCTCACCTCCAAAATGTGTCACTTGCTGTTTCCTTCCTGAAAAGCTCCCCACATATCTCATCTGCATGTTTTCTGGTCATTTAACCTCACCTCAACGTCACTTCCTCAGAAAAGCTTCCCTTTGTCTCCTATATAAATCATTCCCCTTCACTCTGTTACTCTCCATGTCATCAAACAGTTTAGTTTTTTCCTAGCACTAGCCAACATCTGAACTTACCTTTTATGTTTATTCATCAGCTGTCTTCCTCCATGAGAGTATAAACTCTGTTAGCACTGGGGCCGTGCTGTCTTATTCATAACATCATCTTCAGTGGTTTAGACAGTGCCTGGTGCCCGACTCCAAGGGAAACCCCCTTCTTCACACACTTGCAATAAGCAGCATCCCTCTTTCCCCTTTAGGTTCTGAAAAATTCCAAGAAATATAGTAAAAGGGTAAAAACAGAAGTGAAAACATCATCTTTATTACCAATAAGGGCTAATTTGGAAGCATAGCTTAGGCGATGCTAATTGGTTATGGAATTAGTCAGCCTTACCCATTGGGTCCCAGTCAGCTCAGGACAGCAGTAGCCCCTTCTTCTCCAACACCTTGGAACATAGGTGCATGCTAAATATCTTGTGAATTAAAGAGGGAAGAAATAAAGGCTGAGATTAATTCCCAAGTCCTCTCTCATTTTGAGCTTGGAAAGAAGGCACAGAGAGGTAGGTCCGCTGCTCTATGGGTACAAGGCTGAGATGGAGAATATGGTGAGGAAGGTTAGAGACACAGGGAGGAGGTAGCCTGTAGAAAATCTCAAATGCCAGGCTGAGGCACTGAGAAACTGTTTAGGGTGAAGTTGGGGGCAGTCATATACCTTTCTATCCATCTCTTTCTGCTCATTTACTTAGGTGCTATTTTCATTATTTGGGAGAGGTGTGAGTGATTGCTTTTTCTATGACTAAGCTCACCATGGTACTCAACATAAGTACAGTATTAAGCAATCCATCAGCTTTAATAGAGTTTATGTCTTTACCATAGCTCTCGTGTCGAAAATAATAAAAACACACCTAACATGTCTACTTGTCAGCTACTGTAAGGTGCCATATTAATCAGAAGAGGAATTGAAAAAAAAAAAAAAGACCCACTAGTTACAAATCACCACAGCACTTCCTTTAATGGAACATAAAAAATTTTGGGAGCCCAATAGATATATTGCCTGGAGCAGTCTGGCTATAGCTATGAATAAAAGACAAAAAAGGTAATTGCAGAATCAGAGGAGAGGAATATGGGTTAGATGGAATATGAGATATGCAAAAATATGAGGGATAAACAGTACCCCTAATTCTGGCAGTCTTGAGGCCTTGAGAAACAAAACCTTTAACATGAAATGATGTCTCTCTTCTGAACCATCTCCACAACCAACAACCAAATGACCATATTGATCAAATATTGTTGAATACACACATCCAGCTTTCTCTTGATGGTTCTCCCATTATTTCTCTCTCTCTCTCTCTCTCTCTCTCTCTATATATATATATATATATATATATATATATATATATATATATATATATATATTTCTATCTCCTTGGTTTGGCCTGTTTCCACTGAGCAAGGTTAAGCCTAAAGTGTGTTGGCTTCACACTCCTCTGTTTTAGTGTGTGTGTGTGTGTATGTGTCTGTGTGTCTGTGCGTGTGTGTGTGTGAAAGAGAGAGAAAGAAAGAGAAAGAAAAAGAGAAGAAGGAGGAGGAGGAAGGGAAGGAGGAGGAGAAGGACAGATACTAGGAGAACAGAGGAATGAGAGATTGCTATAAGAAAAAAGCAGATACCTTATTTTGGCATTATTCTGAAGAGCTGGCACAAAACTTGGTGCACTAGCATTTATCCTTGCTTTCCTGTGAAAGAAGAGTTCCAGAGCCCTAGAGTAA
>CM053502.1:32630356-32661728 GCA_028627145.1 Eidolon dupreanum
TCCTAATTCTTAAGCTGCCATCACTTCTCCCTTGAACTGTGGCAATGTCCTGCTTATTTGTTGGCTTTTATTCACTACTGCCTCTTCTCTAGTTCATTCTCCATAGGGCAGGCACAGCCGTCTTTTCAAAATACAACATGACCATGTCACACCTGTGCTTAAAATTATTCAGTGGCTGTCTGCTGCCCTGAGCAAAATCCTTAACAAAGTCTTTGGGCCCTCAATGACCTAGCTTTGTCCGCCCACATTTCAGTCCAGTGCTTTTCATTCTTCCTCTTGCTCGGGCACATTGGCTTCCTTTCAGTTGTTTCTACTTCTGTGCTTCTTTTTCAAGACCTAGAATTCCCCCTCCCCTCTTTTCATCAAATTAGCTGGATTGACTTTTAAATTTTAGCTCAAATGTTACTTCCTCTGGGAGTCATTCTTGAAATCTAGACTGGAGAAGGCCTTCAATTACATGATGTCATAACAGCCTCTATACTTTTCTTTCTTAGCTATTATCAGTTTGTAATTATATGCTTGCACAGTTATTTGATTCAATCTGTCTTCCCCTCTATGCTGTAATATTCATGATATACAAGTTTATTTCTATTTTCCTGATTAGTGCTTGATATAATATAAGGCACACAGGAGGTACTTGATATTTTTTTTTTTGGAAGAAAGAAGCCTAAAGAAATTTTGTAACCTGGAAGTGTCCCAGATGGAAAGTGACAGGGTAGACAGGTTATGATATTTGGAATGGCTTGGGAAAGATATAGTCAATTGGTAGGTGGGCTGCAACAAAGGTGACCCTTGGGCAGAAGAGAATGGAAAGGATATGTTGGGGCAGAGGGCATGTTCATAGATACCCTCTATGCTTCTGTAACATGGTGCCATGTTGGGGAAAGCACGATAAACTGTGTCAGGTCACCTGCTTTCGAGGCCTAGATTTGATGCTAATTAGCTGTGTCTTTTCCTCTCATTCTTAATTTCATCTGTAAAATAACAGTGTTGGATTATAATAGCAGTAGGATTCTTAGTTGCAGAGAACAAATATTGCCTCTGGGCCATTTAAACAGAAAATGAACTGGTTGAAAGAGTATTAGCTGGCTCATAGAATTACCAGGAAGCCTGAAGAAGCAGACTTAGAGAGCTGGCAAGAACAAGGAAGATGGCACAAGCAAAACCCAGGCCAGAATTTCAGTGTGGGGCCAGACTTCCGTGAGGCTATGGCAGCCACTGTGCCATTGAATGCTGAGTGTCGCAGCTTGTGGCTTTGCCAGGAATGGGCACTGACACCTCTGTTGGCACATTGGCTGTGCTGCTCTCGGAAACTGGATGTTGCTGCCTTTGCTGCTACCCTTGGAAAGAATTCTTCACTCTCCCTGCTTCTTCGTGTCATTAACTTCTGACTCAACAACCTGAGCAGGTGTATCTGCCATGCCAAGCTCGGTCATATGTTAGAGCCCTACTTGTTGGAGGAAACTGGGAAAACAGAGCTTCCTAGAGAGGGAGGCAGGTTCTGTTGACCACAAGCACTCCTAAAATGGAGAATTCCCTATTGTCGGATTCAGAGGGTTCAGATCCTAGGCAGCTGATCAACATTAAATGTTCAGTTCTAGGCAGTCTCTAAGGTCCCTGCAATGCTGACAATCCATGTGTCCACCAGCAAAACGAGACTGGGTACAGTCATCAACTCAACCCCCTTTTCATGAACCTTAGCAACTTATAAGAGCAACAACATCATCGCTTTGCTACACAAACTCTGTTCTGTATCACAAGTCCTTCTTTCTAGGTACTTTGGAGATGTACTCTGCATGTCCTTGATTTATATGTTTATTTGAGCCACTGAAGCCAGCCTGTTTTTTCCTGGCTCCACAGCCCTAAAAATAGGGCATTATTGAATAGCCTAATAACCTGGTCAGAGCCCTTGGAGTGCGGCAGGCCCCTGTGTTGATTCATATTTTTAGCGGGCAGATGCTCTTTCTATTGGAATATCTATTTTTAAACTTGCCAAATGTCAATTCTCTCTCAACTGCTGATTTCTGTTTTCAAAGACATGCTTGTGTGTTTGTTTTGTTCTTCCTGACAGGATTCATTCTGCAATGCAAGAGGCACACTTCGGTCATTAGTGGGTTTTCTTGGGCAGAAGTAACATTGACTTTCTCTTTTTATTTGACCGAGAGCTAGGCGAATCAATGAAAAAGGAATTCTGGAAGTAAAAGATCCAAGATCTTGGAATGCTTTGTGCACCTTCTTTTAATGTAGTTTCTACCATATCTGCTCCCTTAGGCAAATAGCTTGCATTTAAAGTAGCCAAGCTGTGGGAGCAAAGCCAGCTTTATAAAATCATTCAGTGTGAATAGCTGATTCCGGCTTAAGTTGTTACTACTCCAAGGTAACACAGAGGTGTGAAATATAAAGTAATGTGACTGGTGCTTTAAAAACCACCAGAGATCTTACACATCCAAATGAATGTGGAACTTCTCAAAGAGCCTCCTTTAGAAGGCGTTGTACTTTGCCTGACAATATCTTTTTTTTTTTTTGAAGCAGTTTTTGGAATACTTTTTTCAAAACTACCTTCCCAGGCATGGATCAGGCTCTAGAATGTCCTCAGTAATAGCAGCCCCAGGTGCTTGAGGAACTGGGGTGTTAGCTCGGGAGCAGATGCTGTCCCACCCATGAAGCTTTCTAGATCCCTCACTTAGAAACACCCTCTTCTGCCTTTGAATCCCATACACTCCTTTACAAGGCATTTGTAATGACACGTTATCTTTCTACATGATATCATCATCATTTGGTTAGCAGTTTTAGTACTCTTCTTAGTATCTTGCATAATTTTTGTAGGTGCGCAAGAATATTTGTTCAGTGAATTATTTTAAAATGTAAATCCAATCATGGCTTTCCTCTACTTAAAATGTTCCATTTACTTTAGGATATAAACTAAAATCCTCTATACAGCAAAAAGGTCCTACATGGTGAGTCCCCCACTCCACTAGCCTCACTGGTGGCACTCTCACCTGAGCCCTCTGCTATCAATCTAATAGAGGATTTCTGTCCACTCTTTTTTGCACCTTGATCCTTCAGAGACTTTTCCCTTGCATTCCCTCTACCTGGAAGGCTGGGCTCTCTTTTCCCACCTTGACCTTGGCTCTAATCATGACTATTCTGATGACCTATCCTTGTTATATTGCCTCTCAGTATGTGCGGAAAGCACGCCTTTGTCCTGCTTGGAAAAGGATGTATAAGATGCTTGCCGGGCCAGCCCAGCCCTGTGAGAAGGGACCTGCTTGGTGGCCCTGCTGTGCCTTCTCTCTCCCAATGGGAAAACCAGGCTGGTTGGTACTGTGGATTTGAGCCTGACCTCTGCAGGGGCTTCTGGGGCAACAAAGGCCACTTGTTCAGTCCCAGAGGAGGCAAGCTCTGACTTCATGCCAGAGATTGATCCTGGCAGTGGCATTTCCTGAAGGGAATTGTACCCTTCATCTCCCCTTGGTTCATAAATTCTGACTGCCAGTAGGCCTGGCTCAAAGCCATCTTGGCAAAGAGGAATTTTTGTAGCCTGATTGGTTTAATTATACTTTCTTCCCAAATTCCTATCCTTGGGCAAAAATAGTCTCTAAACAGCTTTTGTACCATGGGGGATAGAATGGAGAAACCATGCAGGGGAGGAAAGAAATCAGGGCAAGGACACCTAAGCTGGAAATAGGTTAATTCCTCATTCAAGAATAATGTTATTTTTATAATAATAAGTAACAGTCATTAAACATCTACTAAGTCTGAGATACTTTATTAGAAATTTGTATACATATTAATTAGCTCATTTATTTTTCTTAATTATAGCCCTTTGAGTTGGAGTTTTTTTTTTTTTTTTGTTATTCCCACTTTACAGATTAGAAAGTTAAGGCTTGAGGAGGCTAAGAACCTCGCCCAAGGCCAATAAATAGCAGAGATGGGCTTATAGCTTATAGGGAAGCCCGTGCTGACATTTTTTGCCTTGGGGATGAGAATATCAAATTATAGTATGGTTTCTAGTGCAGAGGTCGAGTAAGGAGTAATAATCAAAATAATAGATTCTAAAGAGATCCAAACGTGACCCGGGATAATCCCCAGGTGTCCACATGTCAATGACTTTTTAGATGTTTATTCCAGTTCACTGGGTAAAAGAGAGAACATAGACTTTGGAATCATATAGACCTGGGTTTGAAACTGAACTCAGCCTCTTCTATCTGTACAGCCCAGTACAGTTTATATAACCTCAATGTGACTCAGTTTTCTCATCCTTAAAATGGTGGTTGTGACTCACAACTCATAGAGCTGTGAAGATTAAGTCAGAAAAAATAAAAAAAAAACTTCTCATACCTGGAGTGCCAATAGCGACAAATAAATGGTAGCTATTAATATGATACTGATGTGAAGGGAAGCCCCAAATGTTACTATTAGCCTCCCTCCCATATTTTATTATTAGCTGATAAATTCCACTATTAACATTGGAGCTAAGATGTGCTATCTCTGGGAGGCTCGATTAAAAGGAAAATACCTTAAAGGGAAAACATTTTGAACTATGATCAAACTAAATTAATTGTCTTAATTAATAATTAAGCTATATGTTGGTTAGGCTGGAAAGTAAGGTGATAATATGCAAAAAAAGCCTTAAATTAGTAACATTAACAACAGCTACCTACATTTAGTTAGGATCTATTATGTGTTTGAAGTCTTTTATTGTTAACCCTGATGATTACTCTGTGGGGATGGTATTGTCATCACTTGATTTATAAGCCTTAGGAAGAGATTAAGCAACACTTGTGAGGCCACCTGAGAGTAGGTGGTGGAGGAAAGGACCCAAGTATAGCCTAACTCCAATAGCCATACTTTCCCCATTAGGCCTTTTTATTCTTGAGCCTGGAAGTCCCACTTTTGGGGGAAAGAAGTAAAGAAAGAAAAGGTCAATTGTTAAAATGAAAACCAAAAACTATTTACAGCTTATATTCACCACGTAGCCACATGACCCCAAATTGGAAGGTGGAGAGCAGAGTTGCCACACATTAACATAATGTAGCAGATTTCAAAAGACCCATGTGTGAATCATGTCAACAGAGAACATCTGAAACTATAGCAAAAAGGATGGAATGCAAAATAGTATCACAAAGAGTATATAGATACTTCTCAAAGTTAAGAGAAATTTGCTATCTGTCTATCAATAAGGATCAGAAGTATTTAGAGCTATGCAAATGATTGGTGTATGATGCTTCTTTGTTATAAAGAAAAAAAGAAAGAAACCATACTGAACCATGTTTCTAAGAAAACGAAATATATATATATTTTTAAGCTATCTAAATTTAAGTGGTAAAACCCTTATAGGACATTTGGTCCTCTCCAAAATGTGCACTCCAAAAGATTCTGTCCCAGACATCTTGGACAGGACCAAACGTCTGCTAATCAGTAAAACTAGCTTCTGAAAAACACTGAAACAAAAAGTAATCACTACCTTGAGAGTGATTTATTTATTATAGTGTTTCCTCACCTGGAATTTGAGGACTCTTAGGGATAATGATAGAGGGGCTCCGAGTCTGTGCTATAACCCACAAAACATGGTGGAAATCATATATATTAACTGTGTGTTAATTGACTTGGCAATAGTTAAGGATATTAGAGTTTGGGTCCTGTCATCAGACCACCTGAGTTTGAATCCCAGTTTTGTGACCTACTTACTAAGTGATGCTGGTCAAGCTAATCCCTTCTGTCTCCTCATCTGTAAGATGGCGTTAATAATGATGCTTACCTCAGTGAGTCACTGACTGCTGCATGGTAAGATTTCTGTAAACATTAGCTATTAGTAAAACATGAAGGTGCTTTGCTTTGATCCAAAGTTGTATCAGTTGAGCACTAATTTTGTTACCTCAAGTACATGTGAAGTCTCGGTTGATAATTGTACAAGCTTCTAATTGCCAAAATATGGGGAAAGGGATGAACTGGGAATAAATGCAGTTTGGTCAATAAAATCTTTCAAAATTGGGAGAGGAGGGCGAGAAGAGAGGTAATGTGACAAGAACCCTTGGTGATGAAATTTGAGGATGAATACACAAGATAGATATGTTTTGATAAGGATGAGGGGAACAGGAGGCCTGAAGAGAGCACAGAGGTGGAAACTATAGCAATCACAGACTTTCGCCAGAATCAGAGAGAGAAGGTTAAGTTTTGCTGAGGCCTGATCCTTCCTGAAGATAGATTGTTGTCCTCTGCTTTCTGTGTGTGGTCGGATTGTGGATTGCGACACATGAACCCAAACAAGGACCTGCAGAGATGAAAATGTGTTTCAGAAGGTGTTTGTGCAACCTAGATACCAGCTATGGCATCACAAGGCCTCCATATGGTTTCTCTCTGGCTTAGACCTCTTCTCTACTTACTGCTTTGTGCTAATCCAAGTCAATGCAGAGGCAAAGCCCAGCCCTTCCATCAAATTTCAGAACCAATCCACACACATTGATTCTTTCATGAGTTTAGTCATGCTACTGAAGACAATGGGGGCAGGTACTGCAAGTCAGAGTCACATCCCAGACACACAGCCTTCTGTCTCCTCCTAGCTCCATTTTCCTCCATTTCATATACATTCCTCCCTGGTCTCACGTGAGAGAGACAAACCAATCCCAACCCAAATACTTATTGTATTTTGCCAACAAGGATAGTTTACCTATCTTAAGAGGAATTCTGATCAAAATGTTTTCTCTGTCACATTACAGTTTATGAGTATTAGAACAACACAATATTTGTGACTAACATTTTACACAAAAGGAGTTCTTATAACTAGTATGTAACTATAAAAAATATAAAAATGCTTATAAACAGTTGTCTATCAGTAGAGTTTTGACAAATTAGAACCCCTTTGATGGCAAAGAGTTTGGACCAATGGTAAGACAATGGGAGCTACTGAAGAATCTTAGTAGGAGATTTATGTCATTAGATGTATGTCTTTTAAGAAGTTCACTCTACTAACCCTAGGGGAAGTGACAGGAGGGAGGCAAAAGTGGATGCAAGGAAACCACAGGCAGGAGACAAGAAGCCCTAGGATAAGGCAATGGAGTGGAAGTATGGATTTAGGAGATTGAGCTTATAGAAGTTAGTGGCCATTGGATGTGGGAATTGGGAGAGAGGGTCAAGAATTAGGGTGAGCATCTTGGCCTGGTTTGCCTGGAACTTTACCAGTTTTAAAACTGAAAGTCCTATGTTCTGAGAACCTCTTCAGCCCCAAGGAACTTGGGATAGTTGGGCGTCTTCTGGTCATGTTACTTGGGAGAGCAGGAGTGTGGCACTGTCAGTAATTGAGTGGAAGGATACAGAAAGAAGTGATTAGTGGGTGATAAAGTGGAAGGGGAAGTGGTGTTTGGTGATAATAGAATCTTTACTATCATGTATTTGAGATGCCTGTGGCATATTCAAGCCAAGAAAACAATCTTGTGGTCAGATAAAATGTCAAGGCAGGCGAGGAAGCCTTGATAACAATCAACAATCACAACCACCACCTAACAAAAAACGATTCTAAGTGCTTTCAATTTATCCTCACAGCAACCCTATGAGGTGAGAATTATTATCCCCACTTTATAGATGAGGAAACTGAGGCCCAGAGAGGATAAGGAACCTGTTCAAGGTCAAAAGTCAAAAAGCTAGTTAGAGGAAGTGCTGGGGCAAACATCTCTAACTAAAGATGTTCTTTGAAATATATTTAATAATAGCAAAATATCACAAACACCTGAAGTAGGAGGCAAATTGGTAGGTCAATTAAGACACACTTATAAAACTGAATAAGTACCCTCAATTCGTCCCCTACCTCCATTCCTAGAAAATGAATGCCACCTTCTTCTCTTTGTCTTCCTCCTTTGCCTGTCTTCTGCTTTTAGGCCACTGTAGCATCATAAGGACAAGTAAGTGATAGCAAAGATGAGGGGGGAGTGGTGAAGACACTGGTAGAGAAGCAGCTATGACATATCAGGGAAATGGAAGAGAGAAAAAGGGAAATTATTTTAAAGACATGTTCTTATTGCACGAATCTCCTTCATGGTGTGAGTTCTTTAAAAATCACTTTCTGGTGGCTGAGTGGAGTGTCAGTGACAGCGGCAGCACTTTGTTGCAGGATCGAGGTAATGCCACTTGTATTGTCACAGCATTGTCACAGCATCAGGGGGTGATAGGAGCAAGGAGAGTGTCTTAGGAACCACCTGAACAGGGAAGGCCAAGAGAATAACTAGGCACCTGGAGAACTGCTCATGTTCCATGTGCTAGAACCCTAGTCAAACAGGGATGAATCACAGGCCTGCCTGGAGCTTCTGCTTACTAGAAGAGACGGACACAGAAATACACAGTTTTGTTAAAATGTATAAGTGGATTGGTGCTGATCTACATACCAGGATGTGCAGGCAGGGAGGAACTCCACTTAGCTTGGCAATGGAGGAACTTAGGCTGTCGAACAAGACTTCCTGGAGGAAAAAGCAGCTGAAGCAAGAGAGAAGGTAAAAGGGGAAAGATGTTCCAGAAAGAGGCCTCTGTGGCCAAAGAAGGTAAGGCAAGAAATAGCACAGTGTGTATAGGCAACTACATACAAGTCAATGGGACCAGAAGAGCAAGTCTGAAGTGGGGAGTGGGGGCTGATGGGGCTGGGGAAGAGAGGGGGACTAGGTCAGAACCACTGTGAACTGATTAAGCCCCTGGGCCACTGACACTTGAGTGAAAGGTTTTTAAATAAGGGCGCATTTTGTTGGTTTGCTTTTAGAATGGGAGGAACTTGAGCAAATTTATAGGCTTATTTAAGGTAGAGGTGAGACAGCAAGATTGAATGCTGGATAGAAGATGAGATATTCCAAGGGTTTGAGTCTCTAGAAAGCAGGGGGTCATAGGGTAACAAGGAAAAGGGATGAGGAAAGATGAAGTATTAGGTGCAGATGTAAATTCTCTTGCAGCAGGAGAGAAAGCTCAGGGGTGCATATATCATCACCTCTGTTTTCTCAAAGAAATTGTTCAGAGCATGTGTGTTAGGGGGTGGGAATGAAATTGTTCAGAGCATGTGTGTTAGGGGGTTAGCAGTGATGGGAATGAGAGGGAGAGCCAATTACAAATTAGCAAAAGGCTGTCAAACTCCAGGTCAGCTGAGGGGGGATGCTATGAACCAATCTGCTGGTGTCATTTCTCCCGCAGTGCTTGGGGAGCTGGGTGCAGGAACCAAGAAGACCAGTTGAGGCTGGTGGGGCAGGAGTGCAAGGTTGTTGAACAGGTGGAGGAGTCCCTTTCAGCCCAACCAACCATGGGCTGGGTTCGGGTAGCAAGGAAGGAACAGAAAGGGGACTGACTGCTAGTTTAGAAGATCATAGGGAAATCAAAGGCAAAGAAGTTATAGTGAAGCCTATATCTTTCCCCTGTACCAGAATGGCCTGCAGTGGCGGCACTGTCATGTTGCTTGGCTTTGTATAAGTAATTTTCTGGGCCTCAGTTTCCCCATCTGTATGGTTACATAATCACTATGTTATTCTCCATCTCTAACTGTGTATGATTACGCAAACCAGCATGGCCCAGCCTCTTGGGCCTCTGGGTGAGGCACTTTCTATACCTTCTATATTGGAACTGTTGAACTGGCGTGAATCATTTTCTGCTTAGAAGGAGCTGTGCCTGTGTTTGGGAATGAAATGTGAGATTTTAGCACATCAGGCTCAGGTGTCAAGCAATAGTTCCAGCTGACATTGGCTAAAAAGTCACATTCAGGTTACTTTGTCTCAGGGGTCTCAGTAAGTGTTAATCAACATACTAGATGACCTTGGGCAAGCAACTGAAACCATTTACGACTTGGTTTTTTCAACCATCAAGAGAAAGCAAGTAGTTACATACCCGGAACGACCATGAAGAAGTATGACGCAGAATGGTGGGGGGAACAGAGATATAAACAGAAATGTTTATTTCTGGGGAAGCTGATGCTTAGGTTGGGTTCTCTGGAAGCAGAACCTGAGAAAGGGATTCTTGCTCAAGAGATTTACTGAGATGATGCTCTCGGGAGAAGGAGAGAGAGCGAAGTGGCATAGGGCAGGGGAGAAAAACTAAGCAAGAGTGTGGGCTTCATTGTGCTCCTGGTGGGAAGCTCTGGAGCACGAATTGTGCCACAGGGTTAGTCTCATCTTAGAGTAAGGGAGTGGGTTTTTTGTGCCAAAATGCCAATCAGTTATTGGCTGAGGTCTGCGAATGGACAGAGTGGAGGAGGGAGCAATGTAGTCTCTCTGATGAGGGAGTTCTTGTTTGGTTCAGGGCAATTCTGTCTGGAGGAGGGCAGCAGACTTTTGTCAGCAACACTCACGTTCACTGGGTAGGAAAAGGGGCACCAGCAGGATCCATTCTAGCTATGCTAGAAATAATCAACAGAATTTGTATCTTCAGGTCTATGAAGGATGGAAAATGATGTATAGATAGTTAAAAAAAGAGAAATGGTAGTTCTACCATCTAAAAAGAATTAAAAGACTTGAAGGTCACGTGCATCAACTCACAAACATTACTCACCATTCTAGTGACAAAGCAATAGAACGGCTCTCACCCCTTTCAAACATATTTATTAAATTTCATACTGCTAACAAAGAATTAATACCCTTAATATATAAAGAACTCCTACAAATCAATAAAAACTAAGACCTTGGTAGTTATAGAAGTAGAGAATATTAACAATATACTGGGAGGGAAATATAAATAGCTAACAGACATTAAAAAAATTATTCAACTTTGCTGATAGCCAAAGAAATGCAAAGGAAAAGAATAAACAGATTTTTATCTATCAAATTACAGACTTTAAAATAAGAGCACACAAAATTAACAAGGAAAAGGAGAGATGGGGTGCTCTCTACATGGCAGGACTGTAGAGTAGCCTAGATATTCTTAGAAAATGATTTTATAGTATGTTTTATGAGATTTAAAAATGTTTGCACTCTGATTTGCATTTCTCCTATGAGTTATCCTAAGAAAATAACCCAAATGTTTTACTATTATCATAAAAGGATAGAGAACTTGCTATATGCTTTGTACTGAGTACATTAATATGCATAATTTAATTTAATCTATACAATTGCCTTGTGAGGTGGGTACTTTCATGAAGTCTCTTTTTACAGGAGAGGAAACTGAGGCTTAAGGAAATTAAGTAAAGTTTACTTACTGTGAAGAAGTGGGGAAACTGGCATTATCTTACTGTAGTGTGTGGGCCCTTAATAATTTTACTTATTCTGTGGACTCGCTAAAACATGGGTCCAAGAAGAGAGTGAAAAACTAGCTTTTTACAAAATAATTAAATTGGGCACACTGTTTCTTGCTCCATTGCTCAGCAGCATTCGGATTTCTAATTAAATCAGGCAGATTTAATTAGGGTTCCTGGGGCTACCACCTAGTCCTTTGGAAAGTTTTGTGATGAGTTTTACATAAAAATACAAAACAGTTCCAGGCTTTTCTGTGCAAAATGGTGACATCAGCTACTGAGTTTGGCACCATTTTGTGTTGAGGTAAGAGTGAACTGACAGGGGTTTGTACCAACAACCCGTTACTGAAGCAATCAATTGTTTATACTTGTTTACTTGGCTCTCTCTCCCCTAAATTGTGAACTCTATAATAGCAGGGATCATGTCTGTCTTATTTATTAAAATAACCTTAGAAGGTGAGAATGGATTATGGGCAGGCATCCAGCAGTGCCTGCCAAGATCTCACGTGCCTGAAGGAAGACATGTCACAAGAATGGTCATTGCAGTGGCATTGTTGGTATTTGTAAAAGATTTGGAATGACATCTGGGTTGTTTCTAGTTTTTGACTATTACAAGTAAAGCTGTTAAACACATTTGTGTATAGATTTTTACATGAATATAAGTGTTCATTTTTCTGGAATAAATGCCCAGGAAAGTTTATTGCTGTTATAGTAGTTTCATGTTTAATTTTAAGCCACACTGTTTTCCAGAGTAGATGTACTGTTTTACATTCTGACCAACAATGTGTTAGTGATTCAGTTTCTCCAAGTCCTTCCAGCATTTGGTGTCACTCTTTTTGTTTTAGCCATTTGAATAGATTTGTAGGGATAGCTCAGTGTGCTCTTGATTTGCATCTCCCTAATGGCTAACAACATTAAGCATCTTTTCATATGCTTATTTCCATCTATATATCCTCTTTAGTGAAAAAACTCTACATATCTTTCTGCCACTTTCTAATTTAATTGTTTGTTTTTTTAATTTAACCATTGAATTTTGAGCAATTTTTATATATTCTAGTCCTTTGTCAGGTGTGTGACTTGCAAACATTTTCTCCCAGTCTAGTTTTTTTTTTTTCATTTTTTTTTCACAGAGTCTTTCACAGAGCAAAAGTTTTTAATATTGATAAAGTACATTTTATCCGCTTTCCTGTTTTTGGATCTTGAAGATTTTCTCCCATGTTTTGCCCTGAAGTTTTATAGCTTAACATTTTACATTAAAGTCTGTAATCCATTGTGAGTTAATTTTTTATAAATTGTGAGTCTTGGGTTGAGGTTCATCTTTTCCTTTTCTTTGGATGTTCAATTATTCCAGTACTATTGGTTAAAAAGCCTATTTCTTCCCCCTTGTATGACTTTTGCATTTGAGTGTCTTAATGTGATTCTTTTTCCAGGTTCTCTATTCTGTTCCACTGATTTGTGTCTATCCCTCTGCCCACACCACAGTCTTGCTTTCTGTAGTTATAGAATAAGTCTCAAAAACAGGTAGTCTGAATCCTCCCATATTATTCTTTTTAAATTGTCTTAGCTTTTCTAGTTTCTCTGTCTTTCCATATAAGTTTTAGAATAAGCTTCTCTATATTTACAAAAAGTCATAGATAAGAATCAGATTAAATCTATAGATCAATTCGCAAAGAACTGACATTTTTATTTGTGATGAGTATTTCAGTCCGTGAATGCTGTAACTTCTCATTTGTCTTCTTTAAATTCTTTCATCATTCTGTAGTTTTCAGCATATAAGTTTTATACATGTTTCATTTGATTTACACCTAAATATTTTATTTTTTTGAGTGATTGTAAATGGAATTTTATTTTAAATTTGTTCACTAATACAAATATAATTGATTTTTGTTTGTTTATGTTATATATTATGACCTTTCCAAACTTACTTTTTAGTTCTAGAAGTTTTTAAAAAGTTTTTTGTTGCCTCTTTGGAATTTTCTACATAGACAATTATGTCATCTGTGAATAGGGACAGTTTTACTTCTTCCTCTTTCTTTCTTTCTTTCTTTCTTTCTTTCTTTCTTTCTTTCTTTCTTTCTTTCTTTCTTTCTTTCTTTCTTTCTCTCTTTCTTTCTCTCTTTCTTTCTCTCTTTCTTTCTCTCTTTCTTTCTCTCTTTCTTTCTCTCTTTCTTTCTCTCTCTCTCTCTCTCTCTCTCTCTCTCTCTCTCTCTCTCTCTCTCCTTTTTGTATTGTCTTTGGTTTTGGTATCAGGGTGATATTAGCTTCATAAAATGAACTGAGAGGTGTTCCCTCACCTTTCATTTTCCAGAAGAGATTGTGTAGAGCTAGTGTTAATTCTTTTTTAAACATTTGGTAGAATTGTCCAGTGAAAACATCTGGGCCTGGATATTTGCTTTTTGGGAGTTTAAACAAATTCAATTTCATTCATAGACAACATTATAGAGACAGTGAAAGGCGGGTGATTGTCAGATGTTCACGGGGAGGAAGGGAGGGATGAATAGGTAGAGCACAGAGGGATTTTAGCGCAGTAAAACGATTCTATCTGATACTATAACGGTGGAGACATGTCATTATACATTTGTCAGAACCATGAGATGTACAACACTAAAAGTGAAACTGAGTGCAAACTATGGACTTTGGGTGATATTGATGGGTCAGTGTAGTTTCAACAATTGTAACACATATATCACTCTGATGGGGGATGTTGATGAGAAGGGAATGGGTAGGCTGTGGGTGTGGGGGGCAGGGGTACATGGGAACTCTGTGTTCAATTTTGCTATGAACCTAAAACTTCTCTAAAAAAATGTCTATTAATTAAAATAAACAAACCTGAGTCTGTGTGGTTGCAAAATGGGTGCTCTTACACCATTATCCATGTCACCAGTGTTCAGCTCACAACTTGCATTGTGCCTATATTCAGTTGCCCCCATATAGACTCCTCAGGTCCTCATTCTGTGAGTGGCTGGCCGTTGTGCCTAAGCCTGAGGCATCCTTGGACTCTCTCAAGTTTTGCTATCCCTGATACCCGCCTCCTCCCCATGGCTTAGTAGGTTTTGAATCTAGAAATCAGATGGATTTGAGTGACAACCTCTCTAAGCCTCATTTACCTCATCTGTATAAAAAGGGGAATATCAGAAGATTATGATGTCAGGTACCCAGGGTACTGTCTGGCTCAAGGTAGGATTTCTTCACTTTCTTTCCTCCTCTCCTGATCCTGTTGCTTAAGGTGGCCACTGGAAAGGTGGCCCTTTCAGAGCAAAAAGTAAGGAGATGGGGTGATGATCCCTGGGGACTTACACATAGCAGCTAGGCCAGCCAATGCCCTTTCCCACAACTGATGCACATTTCAATATATGTTTGTTTCTGGGTCCCCTTGAGGGTGGGGTGGGAGCAGGGAGCACATGGGGTTGTGTGGGAGGGATTTTTTTTTTTCAACCAACACTAGCGACTTCATTTCCGATTCTCACAGGCGACCTGAATGCCCATCACATCAGGTAGGGAGAGCTGCCCAGATCTGACACTAACCCCTTGTAGAAGTGGCTGGCAGGCCCACAGGGCCAGAGGGGATGCCTGCAGGCCAGTGGAGGCTGGATGAATTTAGTGCCTGTGAATGAGGTGGGATTGGCGGCCCTTGAGACAAACCCCCTCTTTGTCTTTGAGCTGTACCTCCCAGACAAGGGCAGTACCAGCTTTCTTCACTCTATCCCGTCCACAGTCTCTGGCCCAACTCAGCTGTGAGGAGAGGCACAGAGGCTCCCATGTTTTAGCTTTAAAAAGAATGAGTTAATTTTTTGTGTCTTGAAGACCTACAAGCAGCCTGCAGCCTGCGTGGCTGGAGTCATAGAGCAGAGTTTCCAAGACAGCAGTTTTCAAACATTTTGATTATAGTCTGTAGTGAGAAATAAATTTTGCATCATAAACCAGTGACACACACAAACACATTCATGTATGATTTAACACATAATTTAAACATTTGAAAAGGCAATAAAATAGACTAGACAGTATTTGAATGCAGTAAAGAAAAATATTGTTTTGTGAAACTTGATTCTTTCACTCTCGCTCTTTCTGTGTGTGTATATGCGTGTGGTCATGATATAAATTGTATTTCTGACTGTAGATTGTGATAGAGAAGACTGAGAAGCACTTGTTTAGATTACTGTTTCCCCAACTGTATATTAAAGCTTGGAGAGTGATAAAACGCTAGCATATTGAAGGCCCCTGGAATTTATTGAAAAATCCTGCAGTAAAGAAATCTGTCGAACTTTGCTGATCAAGAGTGTGGCCTTGGATCTGAGGAAAAGAGGTTCCCCCAAATGCTTGTACTACTATCTCATGGAACTAATATTTCACAGAACACAGAGTTGGAAGGACTTAGAAAAGTCCTCTACAATTTCCTCAGGGGATTCAGTGACAGGATAAAGGGAAGGGGGCTGCTTCAAAAAGAACAGAGCTACTAAGTCTATTATATTATTGATTGCCATGTAAAATTTATTTTGAAAAAGTTTTCTTGCTAAAAGTGTTTGAAAACTATAAGTCTAGCCCAACTCTTTCATTTTATGATCAGGGAAACTGAGGCCCAAAAAAGGGAAGTGACTGACTCAAAGTCACCCAGTGAGGTCATGTTAGAGCTGGAACTCAGTTTTGCTGAGTTCCTAGCTGTAACCCCCTGACCTCAACTCCAACACCCCAATACAGGGGTCCTAGGGATCCCGGGATATGGCATCACAGGATTTGGTCTTGACCCTTGTTTCCTGCTCTGTTGCTGACCTTTTGAGAATGGTTTGACTTCTCTGTATTTGAGCTTTCTCATCTGTAAAATGGTAAATAAAAATACTGCCTTAAACATGACAAAATATATGACACTCTTTTGAAAAGCAAGATATTGTATAATAAATATAAGGAATTTATTTCTTTTTTTCTAAGTCTCAGAAAGGAGATCCTACGGTTCCAGCCAGGAAGTGACCAACACTATTTATTGTAATTTCATGAAAACTTTTTCCTGTTGTCCAGTTCTAAGAAAAGTTGCTGATTTTATATTAAAAAAAAAAAAAAAAAAAAAAAAAAAAAAAGAAGAAGTAAGCCTGTTTAGCTGTTTAGGAATTCCTCTTTTCTTTCTAACTGAAACCCTATTATCGTTTTCCTAGAAATGACACTACCTAGATTGTATTCAAAGTCAAGATTTTTATATCCAACAGTGTCTATTTATAGTACTGTTCATTCGGCTTGTGTTGAACAGATGCTTGAATGGTGTGTGATTGCTTGCACCTCCAGAGCCACTCTCCATCCTGGAAGCTGACTTCTAAGAGTGTCTTGATGGCTTCCTTGCCTTTTGGTTTCTGGTTGAGTTTGGCCCAACGAGAAATACTGGCAGATGCTCAGAGGGTAGCAGGGCGTGGGTTTGGGTGTTTACTTTCTTGGCTGCCTCCCTCTGAGAGCCGCAGTTCCAGTCATGTGCCCCTCCACACCCCGGCCCTGCACTCTCTCTAGGTTCTGATAACCACTCTGTCCTCTGGCTTTGGCCCTCACAGGTACTACACTGTCCTTGTGGTTTCTCCATACCCTAATTATACTTTTGTAATTCCTTCATTAACTCTCCCCAAATTATCCAGTTTGAGTGAGACATCTATTTTCTGCTGATCTTGACTTATATGCTGTTTCATATATATATTTTCTCATAACATTGCATATTTTCTTGCTTTTTTTCCATGTAGGGTCATGACACCTGTTAAAGTATCAAAGAGTGACATTTTTCTTTCTTTTACATCCCTTGTGTTGGAAGGTAGCAATGAGTAGAACTTCCTTACCCTAGGGTGCTTTAAAAACCACTGATGTCTGAGCTCCATCTGGAGAATCTGATTACTGGGTCTGGGTGGGACTCAGTGTTGCATTACCAGAAACTTTAACAGGAATCACTGGTGCAGGGAAGGAAGTCTTGCTCTGCAATTTGTTTCTGAAAGACTGTAGGCAAGTCCTTCTTCTTAGGCTCAAATCCTCATCTGCAACTTGTGCTGGTGTATGTGATGTATGTGCATGTATGTGTATGTGTGTATGTGTACATGTATACATGTGTATGTGTGTATATGTGAATGTGTACATGTGTATGTGTGTGCATGTGTGTATGTATATGTGTGTATTTGTGTGTGTTTGTGTGTATGTGTATGTGTGTTGATCCCTGGCTCCCTAACTGGATCTTACACTGCGGTCCCAGATTTCAGCCTGAGGACTTTGGTTCTGGCCATGCACTACTGCCCTCTTGTGGACATGAACACAGCTTCATCTGTGGCTGAAGGGTCACAACTGAATGGGGCTTCAAGAGGTGGTTTAATCCAATGTAGGAAAAGCTGAACTTAACCATTCTTAGAAGATGGCCATCTCCTTTTCTCTAACAGTCTTCAGCAGAGACCTCTTCCTAGTTCCTGTGCATTCTTATCTTGAGTTCATTAATTTGTTTAGAAATAGCTTTCCGTGATGAGGGGAGGGAATGGATTAATAGTTTTGCAGAGTAACCATGATTAAAAATAAAGCAGAGCATTTAGGAAAAATTAAAAGACCACATGATATCACTTATATGTGGGATATAAACTTAAAAGCAACAAACAAACAGGACAAACAAACAGAGACTCATGGACACGGACAATAGACTAGTGGTTACCAGAGGGCAGGGGGGAAGTAGGGAGGGGACAGGCAGATGGGGTAAAAGAGGTCAAATATGTGGTGACAGAAGGAAATCTAACTATGGGAAGGGAACACACAATGCAATATATATATATGCCTTACTGTTGAATTGTACACCTGAAACACTAAATTTCATTAACCAATGTCACCAAATAAATAAACAAATAAATAAGAAAAATAAGTAAAAATAAGTAAATAAATAAAAATACCACAAATTAGATCCTAGGAAGAAGAGCCAGTAGAGCAGAGTGGCTGGGTCTTGGGGATAAGGGAGCAAAGTTTCTGTGTCCAGCTGAGCTGCTGAGAATGCCCCATCTGCCCTCTCCTTAGACGCCCCTCCTAAACCTCTTCTAACCTGCCACCTGCTGGAAATTCCCTCCTCTGGCTTCAGTCTCCTCTTGCCTGCATCTGGAGACTTCTCTGAATTCCTTCCTCTGAGGGTCCTCCTGGCCTGTTTTCTACCACATGCCTGCTCCTTTGCCCCCTTTGATTCAGCAGACTCTCACTGGCCCTTTCGCAAAAATGTTAGCAATCTGTTGGCTCTTTTTCATCAAACAATTTATGTGATACATTATGCATTAATTATATGTATATTTATATTATGTTATTACTGTTAGAGACGATGTAAGAGTATTGTGCATTATCGATATATTTTATATTAAATAATTTTATTATTTCTGTTAGGGAAGATATAAAAAAAGGATAAATGTATTTCTAAAAAGTGGATGTGATTTTGACCATTTAAATTTACATCAAAGTTTTGTGCCATATTTGTACAGATTTTAACAGTGATTTTGGGTTACCTATGATTTCTATCTCCATTCTTGTGTTGCCATAATTTGGGTTATTATGAGTCCATTCACTCACTCAATAGTGACTTTTCTTGAGCCAGTTCTGAGGAGGCAGCAAGGAACAAAATCATCCCGTTTCTCATCACCCAGATTCTGATGAGAGGTGAATGTATATATTTCTAGACATAATGGGATGGGTCTTACTTTATTTGTTTCAATAGTTCCTTCTTGAGTTGTGGAACTGAGAACAAGCCACTAAGCTCCCTTTTTCCCTTCATCCCCAATTCATGCTCTCTTTTAGATTAATTTTCGGGAGTACTTTGCTACTTATTGGCAACTTCTGATGACTGAGTTTGGTTAATCAATCACAGCCTGGTAGCTTTTCTAGTAGTTGAGGTCATAGTAAAAAGAGGATGGAAGCAGGCCACCTTCCAGGCTTGCACTGGTTCTCAGAGGACCACTGGCTCCTGAACAAAGGTGTGAGTATAAGTCATGCTACATCAAGGTGGTCCACAGCTCAGGCTGTGCAGACTCCAGAACTGGCTCAAATTCTGGTTTTGCCACATACATATCTTCATGGCTTTGGGTAGGCTACTTATCTTCTCTGAGGCTCATTCTCTGCCAGTTTCTGTACCTCCCATAGAATGAAGTGATAATAATCACTTAAGAGGCTGGGGTGACCATTAAATGAGATTAAAAATAATGTATGTGTGTCTACCTATTTAGTGCTTAGTATAGTGTGCGCTTGGCACAAAGCTCAATAAGTAGTAGCTGTTTTTACTAAGTAAAATTTAGTGTTTTTTCCCTTGCCCTCCAACTTTGAGCTATCACTGACAAATAAAAATGACATATATAAGGTGTACAACATGATGTTTTGATATACATGTACATTGTGAAATGATACTACAATTAAGCTAATTAGCATATCTATCACCTCACATAGCTACTGTGTGTGTGTGTGTGTGTGTGTGTGTGTGTGTATGTATTTGGTGAGAACACTTTATAACTACTTTCTTGGCTAAATTCAAGTATTCAGTGCAGTATTAATACCTATAATCACCATACTGTACTTTAGATATCCAGAATGTACTCGTCTTTTAACTGAAAGTTTGTACCCTTTGACTAGCATCTCTCCATTTTCCCTACCACCCAGACCCCATCCTACTCTCTATTACTATGAGTTTGACTATTTTAGATTCCACATGTAAGTGAGATCATGCAGTGTTTTTTAGTCTTTCTTTATTTTCACATATTATGAAGACTTATTATAATAACTAGACTAGTTGCACTGCAATCAGAGAACATAGTCCATATAATTTAACAATTGTTGAGACGAGGGAAATTCTGGTCAATAGTGGTACATATGGCAGGGACACTGATAGTCTAGGCAGGCTGCCTGGAGGAGGAGTGACTTATAAGCATAAAAGTGAAGAATGAGTAGGATACAGGTAGAGAAGGTGTGTATGCCATGTATGTTTGTGTACCAGGGAGTAATGGCTAAAGGACCTCAGTCGTATGGGGGAGACCCTTAAGTGGACAGGACAGGTTCAATGTAATGTAGTAAATGTTATCAAGGAGGGGAAAACTTTGGAATTTTAGGAGTATGATGAAGTTTAATAGATCTGCTTCACAAAGTTATGGACATACAAAGCTAAAAAAAATAGGCTACAATGGTTAAGGTCTTTGGTATCAGCCCTGAGTTTGAATCCTCTTCTGTCTCTTAATAATTTTACCTTGGGCTAGATGGTAAACTTCTTTAAGCCTCAGTTTCCTCATCTATACAATGAGGATAAAAAATCTCTTCCTGGTAGTAGTAGCATGAAGTTATTTGAGATACATCAGATATAATCAAGCAGTTAACAAAAGGCAGGTGTCAGGGCTGTTTTTGGGAGTGGTTTTGATCCCTGGATATGAGTGCTCACAATATCAGCGTTGGGTATCTGGCCTGTAAAGGGACTCTGAGCCCATGCTACCACCCAGGAGGTGGAAGGTGGAGAGGACAAGAATAGCCAGGAGCCCTGACCAGAAGGAGCCTGTGAGCATAGCATGCCGTAGCTGAGGCAAAGCTCAGCAAGCTGGTGAGTGCTGAAAAGTCACACGTGCAGAGCACCTGGCCTGAAAAATTTGGACCCTCCTTTCAGCTCTGCATAGACTCATCCAATGAGCTTGGCTTTCCTGGGTCTGTTTCCTTCAGTGAAAACTGCAGAGGAAGTTTGCATAGCAGATTGGGACCCCTAACCCCCACTCTCAGTGGAGAACTAGTTTGAGAAGAATTCAGAAGCTTTGTCCAGATTCAGTAGGAAAGAATGTTCAGATCAATTGATGGCATCTGCTCTGAGTGACAAGGGAGTGGCAGCATGTGGGACATGTATTTTCTATCCCTGGTACTTGCTAGGCATCCCTACCACTTGTGTGCTTATGTTGTAGCAGATACCATACTAAGTGCTTTATGTGAATTATATCATTTAACACTCTTGACAACCCTATAAGGCAGAGACTCTTATTACCTTCGTTTTTCAGGTGGGGAATCTGGCACAGAGAAATGAAGTAATTTGCCTTACATTACACAGTTAGTTGTGGCCTATGTCCCTTCCGGCTCTTGTAGTCTATCTAGATTGGAATCTATTTGAGAGGAGAAGCTTTATCATATTTATTTTTTGAAAACCCAGGGCCTAGTAGGCTTGCAGACCATATTTATTGCTATGCTGAACTCAGGGGTTCATAAAATCACTTGGGGCATTACGCTTCTCATGACTGGGACCAGCCTTGGATCATTTGCATCTGAATTTCAGGCTGGGGCCTGAACATCTGTGCCCCTTAATTCTCAGGCATAGTAAAGTAGAATTCATTGGGCTAAGTATTCTGCTTCTGTGGCAAACTGCTTGCACCTTACTCCTTTCTGTTTCTTGGCACTGGGGGGTGCTGTTGGACAGTCTAAAAAGTAGTATATCCCTCAACCCGGGAATGACATTTCTTTTTGTTTTCAAATTTGTTTGTGTATCTCCTCTCACTCAGTACCTTAGGGGAAGACTTGCTGAGATGGACAATGGCCTGAACTAGCCTTTCTGTGCAATTTTGCATGTTAACCACTGACATTTAAGTAGGCAGGTAAATAATGTATTGTGTGAGTCCGCAGTTTTCAGCCTTCCTCCAGGAGCAGTTAGTCTGTGTTCGGGAAGTTTTCAGGGACTCATGTGGGATGTGGTAGGCTGAATAACAAGCCCTCAAATGTATTCACATCCTGATCCCCAGAACCTGTGACTGTGTTACTTTATATGGTAAAAGGGACTTTGCAGATGTGATCAAATAGGAATATTATGCCGGATTGTCTTGGTAGACCCAGTATAATCACAAGGGTCCTTAAAGACTGTAAGAGAGAGCAGAAGGTTAGATTAGAGAAGAAGATGGGAGGATGGAAACAGGAGCCAGAGTCAGAGATTTGAAGATGTTGAGCTGCTGGCTATGAAGATGGAGGAAGGAGCCACAAATAACGGCTGAAAGCAGCTTGCAGGAGCTGGAAGTGGGTTTTTCCCTAGAGCTTTCAAAAGAAAAACAGCCCTGCTGACACCTTGATTCTGTCCATTTTGGACTTCTAACCTTCAGGTCCGTAAGACAATCAAATGTGTTGTTTTAACCACTGAGTCTGTGGTAATTTGTTACAGCAGCAATATGAAACTAATACGTGAAGGATACCTGAGATACTCCCTATGCAGACATTACTGCTTGGCTACCTAATAATGACCATTCCTAACCCCCACTCTCTGCCTTCTTCCTGGTGCTCATATTCCCAGCTTCTTTTGTACTCAGGGATGACCATGCGACTCAGAGTCCTGAGGAAAAGTCAGCTGGGGAGAGATTCTCTCTCCCTGATCAAAGGAGCTAAGTTCTCAATGAGCTCTCTCTCTCACTGCCTTGGCCACCTCCTTGATTTCTTAATTCAGGAACACACTGTGAAAATGTGATGTTTGAGCTGCAGCAGCCATATTAGCATCATGAGGTAAAAATTTACGCATTACACCCTGAACCCTCCTTAGGATTTGAAACCACTGTTAGGTCCGTCCAGTGCATCTTAACAGTTATGCTTCACCTTTCAAAATATGTCCTTAATTTCTCTTTCAGAAGTCACATAATTTTCTCCAGAGAAGCGTATAAAATCAATAAATATTTATTGAAGGCTCCAGACTGCACATTGGGATGATGCGAATGAAGCAGTCACATACTAGAGGAGTTCATTGTGTATTAATAAGATCTTTGGCTGCAAGGCCAGAAACCCAACTTTACAGTGGTGCTGTGAGAAGTAAATGAGTTAAGAAATAAATCTAAGGTAACTAACATGGTGCTTAATAAAGCTCTGCACCTTTGGGAGAGGGGCCTGGGGGAAGAATATGGGATCCATGGAAATTCTGCTTATCAGTGACAGTGAACTGGAGAGGCCTGGATAATTGAATCATTACAGTAGATTTTCTAATAGAAATGTAGTAGACTGTAAATGCAGAACCGGGTCATAAAAAAGTAAGTTTTTATGGTTTCGTATTACTATTGCCCTGAAGGTTAATAGATTTTTTTTTTGAATACTCCATGGCATTTCAGAGTTTACAGTCTTTTCAAATATATCATCCTGTTGATTTTCCACAACAACTGGATGGAGGCATTCTCCCTAATTTAAGAAGAGGAAACAGAAGTCCAGAGCAGCCTAGTGACTTGTGAAAAGTTAGGCAGCAAATCCCTGGAGAGTCTGAGACTTGAGTTAGAGTCTTTGGGCGCTGAACCCAGCGGTATTTCTACCTGTGGTAGCAGCCTTTGCAGGGTGAGTGGGGTTCCCCAGGGTTCTAAGGGAGGAGTGGAGGTTAAGACTGGGGGAGAGACATGTGAGGTCGAAACAGCTGGAGATGTTGAACTCAGGGTGGGCTTGTGTCGGTGGAGATTCTGGGGCTGAAGGACATGGGATAGCCAGGAGATTGGTCTGGTATTAGCCATTATTTATCCAGTTTTTACTCTGGGTCAGAGAATGTGTGAAGGGCTTTAGTGCATGATGTCCTTTAATTTGTGGTGAACACTGTTGCTTTCAGGATGTGAAACCTGAGTCAGGAAGATTGAACACTTTGCTCAAAGTCACACAGTTTAGAAAGGGACAGAGTCCAGATTAGAAATCTGGTGTGTCAGCTCTGAAGCCTGTGCATCTGACCACCACATGACGCCAGAATTGTGAGTCCACGAGGTATAGTATTAGGAAACAAACTTGTAAAAGTAGATTGGGGCCCATTGGGGAGGCTCGGAGACGCCAGATTAAGGAGCTCTGGGCATTGTCTTGTGGGCAGTGGGGAGCCACTAGATGGGAAAGAGGGGCAGAAGTCTGCTCTCCTTCCTGAGTAAAATGGAAATTTTACTCATGAGTGAAGGGGCGCACGCGTGGTAATTGCTTTGGTGCCATTCCCGTGGCTCTCACGCTGCTTCATCCCCTCAGAAAAGGTATCCGCGTTCCCACGACACCCTTCCAATTTCTTTTAAAAATAAAATAAAAATCATTTAAGAGCCGCTTTTGGCCTCATAAATTCCAGAGCCATTCTTGCCGAGAGCTTGGCGAGGGTCCTGTGAGGATGCGGTGGGACAGCCTTGGGCCGAGCCAACTCTCGCATCTCTCTCTGGCCAGCGGTCCCTGTAAAGCTGATCCCTGGGGAATGTACTCGCTGGCATCCCTGACTTACACCATATGCCCCTGAATAAACCTTGTGGGTTTAAAAGCTCCCATGGGGCATCTCTGGAGAGAAGAGTGTTCCTGAAACAAAAACTCGGATGACGTTCATGCAGCTCCAACTCATCAGTCATGCTGACGAAGGACTGACTTCCTGACTGCCTGTACAGGCGGTGAGGCGGTGGGTCAGTGGGCGCTGATGCTGCAGGGGCCTGGCCTGGACTCCTCGCTGGCTTCACACGTCAGCTATGAGGAAATCTGGGAGCTTGCCTGGAGTTTCTGTGGGGGAGTGATGTGCTATGACGTGCTGTGGTGGAGCTGGAGTGGCCTGGTGGAGATATGCCTGGTGTGTTCTTCACTGTGTAGGTATGGCCCTTCTACTCCCATAAGGTGTAATAGATCATATCTACATATTGCTTTTTACTTTATAAGGAGTGTACACATAGATGAGCTCTTTGAATTTTCATACAGCAACCCTGGGAAATAAAAGTTATTACCTGAAATTTATAAGGCAGAGCATTGAGCCTTAGAGGATGTGTCTTGGACAAATCTCAGTGTACTGTCCTCTTTCTTCCCCCTACAAATGTATAATCAGGTGAAACTGGAATTTAGAGATTACCAAGTCGGGAGTGAGGGGGAGCAATCTTTAGGGAACACTCCATGGTGTGCTGCTTAGCAGAGGGGCTGTATGCTATTTATTTGTCATTTGTCCTTGTAGCTCCATTCTCTTCTCTACTTGGCCCTGGTAAGTTGACTCAAATAGACTGCTTCAATGGGTTCCATTGCTCTATAACTTCTGTTTGGGTTCAGCCAATGGTTAGCACTGGCAGGAGATTAGGGTGGGAGGAGAGTGACATTGAGGGGTACTCTCTAAGCCAGGAGACCAAGGGTCGGCTAAATTCTAGGCAGCTTAGCTGCTGCAACCCCAGGGCACTGCACTGCCCCTTGCTGGTTTCCTTAAATTTTTTCACATCTTTAAGAAGACCATCTTTTTTCATTCCTTATTTTCATTACACATTTAGTGTACTATCTACATCTGCTGGGGACTCACACAGTTTGCTACACAGGTAGTGAATGGCCTTGAAAAGGTTGTTTTGTCACATGCATTAAAGAGAGTACTGAATGTAAAATGTCTGCTACTGATCTGTGGGTTAGGTAAGGATGGGCCGTGTCTCTCCTGGCCCTAAATTGTGGATTTGAATAATCTGCTCTGTTAGCTTCTTTCTACTCTGGTTCCTGCCCAGTCAGGAATTTTCCACATAGTAACATTTCCAGATAATGAAACACGCACTTTAATCTGGAGAGAGTGACTCAGGGCCAAGTGAGAGTTTATTCTTGGGCCAGCGGTGCCTGCTTTGTACCTCATGTCCAGTGGGGGCCATGGCAATGCCAGTGATGGTTTCTAGGGACTGGAAGTGGTCGCAAATATGCCCTCATCAGATTATTCCTGCCACAGGGAAGTTCCTGGTTGGCAAGAGAGCTTAATTTAGAGCCTGTCCAATTCTGTACAAGTGATAATGCTTGTGGATACCTTTGTAAAGTGGATGTGATGACTATCATAGCAAAACTTGGCCAAAGCAGAGAAATGAGAAAAATCCATGGAAAGTTCTGGGTCTGATGCAGCTCTGCTCTGATTTCTAGCTAAGAACTGAAATTATATTCATTTCTTTAACGAAGTGGACAGTTAATCCCACAGCTCTATGCTCTGATCAGAATCTGTCATTGGTATCTGGTAGATGGCTGAAAAAGGCCTCACAAGTGGATTATTTCTCTTATGTCGACAATTCCTTTGCAATGGGGTTTCGCCTGCTCCTCCCAATGAAGGGTGGGGTCCCTTTCTTTACACTCTTGGATCTGGGTTTGGATCCTGACCCCGTGGGTGATCTTTCTGAAGGTGAATTTCCAAATTGGTGAAACAAATGTAGAGTATCATGAGTATTATAAGAGATAATAGTTGTAAAGCATGTAGGGCATAGTGAGCACCCAACAAATTGTGGCTTTTAGTTTGCTTTACTGCAAAGAAGGTAGGGTCTTTACTTTCAACATGATTACAATTTAGTGAAGAAGTATAATTTTGAGGATGAATATGACAAATTCTAAAGTAACCATGTAACAGAGTGCAGGCGAGGGAGAGAGGGATCCCTTCCAGGGAGTGGCTTTCTAAAGTAGGTGGCACTTGAGCCAAAAGAAGAAAGATTTTAGCTAGCCAGTATCCTAGATAACAGGCAGTCTCCTTAATGACAGCAATTCTTGTCACTTGGGGTTTTATGTATTGTTAAATTTTATTCCTCGTTTGTCTTTGCAGCTTTTTCCTCTTAAAGAACAACACACCCGTGGATTGGTGCTGGGGCAGTACAAGTGCTTCCATATGGCCTCCCCAGAGGCTGAGCCTGGGACGAGCAGAGGGGCCAGGATCCATCCTACCTTTTCCCCAAAGCCTCCAGCTCCTAATTCTGTTGTTCCGAGTGTTAACAGGGATACACCATCCCGTAGTCAAGGGCTGCTGAGGAGGGTTGGGCTTTAGCTAGACACACTCTGAACTTTGCCTTCATAGATCCTTTTGGGTTAGTAGCCAGTATCTTGGATTTTAGACAGTTCAGCAGAGAGCCGCAGCATACATGGGCCTGGGCAGCGAAATCATCAGTGCATCTTGAGTTAGGTAGATAGCATTTCGATCTCAGCTCCATTATAGTTTGCAACTTTGGCTAAGTTACTTCACTTCTCTGTGCCCAGTTTCCTCCCTGTAAAGCGGAAATAATTGTCCGTCTTTTAGAGGCTGTTGTGAGGATTAGATGAGATGATATGGGAAGGAGTGTTAAGCCCGTGCCTGGTATACTGCTGGCCCTCAACAAATGCTCTTTCCTTTTGCCTTCCCCTCCTGTCACAGATTAGTTTTCCTTTAAGTAATGCCATAACCCCCTTTTCTCAGTAGTGCTTTTCTCAGTAAAGCTTACCTCTCAGTTGGGGTTCACTCTTAGCTGCCTCCATTGGTGGGAGGAAGCCAGCTTCATTGTATGTGTGAAATGGCAGGTTTGAAGAAGCAGGATCTGAGTTTAAATCTTGATGCAACTGTTCATTGGCTGGGTGACCTCTAGAAAATTACTTATGCTTGCCGAGTCTCTGTTTTCTCACTTGCAAAATGGGTAACCAGATATCTACTTTATACAGTCCTTATGAGATTAAATGACTTAGTGAATGAAAGATAGCCAATCCAGGGCTTACTAAATATCTCTACACTTTGTCCAGGGATATATAATCCTCTATTATGTTCCAACTTGTATTCTGGACAATAACTGGTTTCTATACACCCTTAGTAGGCAGTAACCCAAAGGACTGAGTGTAGTGACACTCTACGGTTGTGACCCATCTGGAAAATGGAGCCAGGTACTGTGTGAGTGCTCTGTTGGCCTGTCCCTGAGGCCTGGTTGTCCTGATTACTGAAGCCAGTTTTCCCAAAGCAGATTCTGGGGTGATATGGTCCAGAGAGGAGCTGATTTGCAACCACTTCAGGCCAGATTCTGTCCCAGGCCCTGGGGCTACATGACAAAAATAGAGATTCTGCCTCTGAATAGATCAGAGTTTAGCAGAAAAGACCAACTAATATAAATAAAGGGGTTAACTTTACAGTATGGGCTGCAGATATGGTTTCACTTCCCAACACCCCCACCAAGTGATGTCTGGGAATACAAGCTTCTCTCTAAATCTCTCCTGCTCTTATTAAGAGAAGCCCATTTCTTCTCCTTTGGTAACCCCATTAGACTCCCTAGATACTCACTACTATGTGTATGGGGTAGCCTGGTTCTGCTGTCTCTTGGGTTGTCACAAGAAACCAGGCTTCAAACCTTACTCTCTGAGGCAGGAGGTACCCACCTTCCATAGGAGATGGCTTGCTTTGAGATGGTCTGCAGGCTGCCAGGTGCCTGGAGAGGGCAGCTGGTGTAGCAGTTGCAGTGAAGGAATCCAAAGGGGCCTTTTCTTTTATTTTTCTTGCTACTACTGATTGGGTTTTTCAAGGGTGAATAAGTCTCTGTTCCAAGATTTAACTTGATTACTAATCAAATGGACAAAATCTTGCTTGGTAAACATTGCCAGGTATGGCAGAAAATTCTAGAACTTACCAATATTCATGATCTTTTCTTCTTTCTGGGCATAGAGCTCAACTACACTTCCGGACTCCCTTGAAGCTCGGCGTGGTCATTTGATTGGGAATGACTCTGGCCAGGGGAACATGAGTGGAAGTGATTGCACTGGTTCTGGAACTGGCCCATGTGTGATCCTTGCTCTCTTTCTTCACCCACCTGCTATATGGAAAGAACTCTGAGGACTTACATGGAAGGAATCTAGGTTCCTGAATAACACATAGAGCACCCTACTCCCAACCTGCAGTGGTCTATGGCATTAAGGAGAAATAAACTTTTAATGTGTTAAACCATTGATTTAGGCACTCAAGTGATTTTCTCTAAAGTGAACTGCTGCCTTCATCTCTAGATATAATAGAAAATGATTTCATCTTAAGTGGTTACCTTCCCAAAGAGCCAACTATACAACTGGCCAGGAAACTTTAATACAGTGAAATGAATCTGGTGATAGGGACATGCAGAGGGCTATGAAGACATAGAGAAGGCTCCTAACCCAGGCTTGGAGGCTCATTGAAGAAGAGGCTCTGTAGAGCAACGCAGAATACAAGGTGGAGGGAGGGGTGAGGATGAGGAGTAAGAAGCAAGCAGATGCCTGAGGTATCTGGGGCAGAGTAAGTGGGAGGGGCTGGAGTTCATGGTCAAGGCCAAGTTAGGAGTCCCAGGACTTACATGGAAGGAGAAGCAAAAAGCTCAAAGGCAAAAAGTTAAGATCTTGAATCCTGTAAGAGCTGGCTTGGTTGGCTTAGTTTTAGGATTCAAGGCTGGAGAAGGGCACTAGCAATTCAACAAGAGGTGAAGCATACAGACCATCCAAGTTTTCTGAGTTACTGTTGGGTGGCTCGACCTACCACAGGATGAACAAGGAAGCATCTACATGCATCGAGGCAGTCTAGATAGGAGTGGTGAGGGACAATGGGTTTGAGACCCCTTTGAGAGATAGAACTGGATTTGATGACTAATGTGAAGAGAGTTGTTGAGGCCAACACTCAGCTTTTTGGCTCAGGTATCTGAGTGGATGATATTGTTATTCACTCACAGTGGGGACTTGAGATGAGTAGTGTTTGGTAAGAAAATGAGTCTGGTTTGGAAAATCTTGGGTTTGAAGGGTCTCTGAGACACCCAGGAAGGGAAGTCTAGCAGGCAAATTGCAATATGAGTGTGGGTCCCATGAGTGAGGTTGGAGCTAGGGAGGAGTAACCGAGGGAGAAGTGGGCCAAAACTGAATGCTGGGGAGCACTGACATTTACAAGATAGACAGGTGAAGGAAGGCCTACAAAGGTCCTTCAGGTGCTCCCTGGCTCCCAATAACAAGATTTCTTTCCTCCTTAGGACACAAACATGCAATGCCTGGATGACTGTTTAAGCCTCTGTTTCCCCTTAGACAAGCTATTGGCCAAGATCCAAATGTGTCCCTATTCTGAGCCCACCCAAGCTAGGATGATCCACCAAGGCAAGTCCTGCTCTGCATTAGAATTCTGCTGTCCTAAGACTTTGTATGCAAACTTTGGTTTCCTGCCTTCCCTACCTCTTCTCTAGTCTTGGAATTGGAATTGTGGTGAAGCCTCTGGCTGCAGAATTTATTATGGGCCCTACTCTCCTCCTAAGCCAGCCTACTGACAGTCTGACTCAGGCGTGAGTTCACACTTTGGGAATTTTAATAAATGCTGAACATCCCAGCCAGCCCAAGTTCCCTGTTTTTGTGCCAATGGCTTCTCTAAGGTGATGCCTTCCCATTTGTCATTTTTCATGCCAGACCTCCTCTGGACTTTTAATTAAAGTCCCTCCAAAAGGAGAAAGCATTTGGGAGGTGTGGTGACTGCTCCTTTAAGCTAATTGACTAACATGTCTGAACGTTCATGTAGTTTGGTTTTCAGAGTCTGACTGTGTCAGAAACCTTTGCTTCAATGGGGCTCATTTATTTTTTCTTCATGAAACTTTTGTGGAACATTTTTTTTTTTCAGCTTGATCTGAGCCCAAATGTTCTCCTAAGTTGCCTATGTTGCTGCAGATGATTTTCTGGCAACAGAGTTCTATAGACCTTTCTGATTTGGTGTTATAAACTGTAGAATGATCAGATTCCATAAAACCCACCCCAAGGACTTCTCCTAGCCCTCACGCAAACATTACTTGGGCATCTATCTTCACGTCTTCGGTTTGGAGAAGCCACAGTGATCCAATGATTGGATCCTTTAACCACAGTGATTCACTTCTCATCTCTAAGTCTGCTGTTCCTGAAGTGACCAAGGGGACAGTGGTTCCACTCACTGGGAGAGGGATTCTTCAGCTACTCTGAACTCCTCCTTCTTTGTCAAGCTCCAAATTCAACCAGCCTTAGGCCTGGCTGACTTGTTCAACACATATTTATTGAGAGTGTACCATATAATAGGTACTACGTTTTAGCATTGGAGGTACAGTGGTGAGCAAGGTGGAAGTAGTCCCTTTACTCCCAGAGATCCCGCTTCAGAAGAAAGACAATGAAACAAGCAATTACAATAGAGAAGGGTAAGTCTTATGCTACCCTTAAGGCTTCCATTAATCTCAGGATAAACAAAGCAATCAATGTGAAGTTAGCTTTAAGTTACAAAGGGCTAATGCGAATTTTTGGTCATTTATTTATATTATCAACCATTTCTTAGAACCTACTCTCAAAGGCCATGAAAGAAAATGAAGGAAAGGGCACAGTGTAGGTTAATGAGAGAATCACAAGGAGGTGAAAGCAGATGGTGAGAAAGCACAGGACAGAATAAACCACTGCCAGAATCTAAGGTTCTATTTCCCACACTGCAAAGTTACTAGTCTCTGTGGTGAAAGGGAATTTCTGAATCACATGATGGGAAGCAGGCCACTAAGACTGCTTAACTCAATTGTCTTTTCTCTCCCTCTTCAG
>CM053502.1:32662228-32704728 GCA_028627145.1 Eidolon dupreanum
TCTGCACTTCCCATAGCCTAAGGACAATTTTCTATGCTGTCAGCCTGGCCTGAGGTTTTCTTGTTCCTGTACTGCACCCGCTCACTCCCATCCTGATTCCAGGGCACAGGATGGGAGATGAGCAGATTTTCTCAGCTGGAAACCTCAGGATGGATAGGAGAGGTAAGCTGGGAAGAGCGTGGGTTTGGGTGGGAGTGGGGCAGCAACAGGGTTTGACTCTCATCTTCACTTTCTGACCTCCTGGCCTTAGAGTCATCGCCAGATCTCTCTGTGCCTGCTTCTTTGTATGTAATTGGGGACAGTGTTACCTAATCTGCAGATAGGGATTAAATGATAATATTTTGTAAATTATCCAGCCCAGTGTCTGGCACTTAGTAATGACTGCTATTATTAATACCAATTGTCATAATGGATTTAGCAGAGCCCAGTGGAGCCTAGAGCACCCAGGCCAGCTGAGCTAGTGGCCACTGCTGCCCAGGGAGTGCTTGTGGCAAGTGGGAGCTGCTGAAGGGGAAGTTTTGTTCACAGAGATGAGGGGAGGGTGAAAGAGTATGGGAGGGAGATGATAAAACTGTAATGCTCTTTCTATTTCCTAGTCCAAGTCCAAGGTTCAGGTCCCAGTCTTCTGAATAGAGATGTCCAAGGCAGAAGCTAAAGATGTGATTTTTATAAAGCCCTTTGTGAGGTTTAGGATCCAAGCAGGGCTGCTTTGGGGCACTGGAGGCAAAGTGAGACTCAAATTTAGAGGGAAGGCCCATTCCCCAGTGAAGCGTGGAATGTGGAACCACTCGAGGCTGCTGTGGGGACGGAAAGTGGGAATGGTATCAAAGAGGAGTCCTACCCTAGAAGCTTGCAGTCTCAGATACCATTGAGGGGAGCACAGAGCTTAGTGTTTGTGAGATATCTCAAAAAATCCCAGGGGGACTTTGAAGAGGGCTGAACTCCAGCAGCAGGTGAGTGCTCTGAGCCAATGATATCTGAAATGTTAATGTCACCTTCTCTATCCTGATAGCCTGCTGAGGGTCCTAGGGGATGTGATATTATCAGTCTTGATTCCAGAACTTATTGAGCTGGGGGAGGCCTCCCAATAAGTGGCGATGGGCTTGGGGCAACTAGCAGGTGGCAGTGGGGTGAGCTGCTGGGAAGAGCTTTGACTGGACTGGCAGCAGGCCAGGATGGGGTGGGAAGAGGAGGGGGCAGGGCCATGAAGACTGCCTCCAGGCCCCCGGGAGAGCCCTGGGCTCAGGCTGATGGGCTCAGATTCAGGGAAGGTGTTGGTCTAAAAGCAAAGGCTAGGCAGGGTTACAGGGGCTTGTCAGACTGTGGAGCGGTGACTAATATTTGGTGAGACAGCACTGTGGACTAGCGGTTAAGTGCAGGAACTGAAGCCAGACTACCAGGGTTCAGATTTCAGCTCTACTGCTTCCCAACTCTGTAACCCTAGGCAAATTACTTAGCCTGGCCGGGCACTTAGAACATGTTAAGTAAGCATAGCATAAGTGTCAGCTTTTATTATGTGTCTATTACCTTATGTGCCAATGGTTATACATTCAAGGTGGGTGAAGCCTAATCCTATAGTTGGGCCTTCAGTGGATCTGCCTGTGAGAAGATGGAGGTGAGAGGCTAAAGAAACAGGCTACATGTAACAAAATGTGGTCTTCCAAAAGCCCCTTTGTAAACAAATAACAATAATAAACATTAAGAATATTTCTAACTGGGAAAGGAATATATGCATATTGTTAAAAACATTCAAACAGTATAAAAGGTGTAGTGTGAAAACCACATATTCATCTGACTCCAGAACCTTCTTCTAGTCCTTGAGAGGATAGTTTTCTGAAACAGCCCTTGCATATACAAATGCGTATGAATGTTTGTGTGTATGTGGACAATATTCATATTATTATACACATCAAATTTATTCTATTTAGCTAATATTTATTGCGTTCTTATGATTTACCAAGCACAATGATATTACGGTCACATGCGTTTTCCCTTTTAGTCCTATAACGATCTTTTGTGGTAGTTGTTGGTATCTGTTACTTTGACTGTTATACAGATGAGGAAAAAGAAGTTTGGAAAGTTCACAGTCACCCACAGCCAAAGAACTGAAGACCGGAGGAGCTGGGAGTTAAGGCAGGTGCACCTCCTGCCACCTCATACTGTTTGTTAATGCTTTCTGGGAAAATGCTTTCTATGAATTTCCTAATTCGACTTCAGAAGGTCTAAAATGGGCTCTCCATGCTTAAGGCTATAATTAGAAACTCAAGAGAAAATCTGGGACAGAGTTCATTCATTGGGGCTCATGGCTCATTCATGCGTCCTCTGTCCATTTATTAATTGTTATCTGTAGAAGTTGTGTTGGTTCTCATTGAATGTGGCTAGGCCTTGATCTTAGGTACAACTGACCTAAGCTTAGTTTGTGTGTGTGCATGTGTATGCACATGTGTGACACATGAGTCAGAGAGTCCCGAGAAACATCAACATTGCAGTTCCTCCTTGGTAAAGACCGAAGGGGATAGTGGAATAAGCCTTTACCTGACCCCTCATCCTTTTATTTTCATCCATTTTTATAAAAAATCAAAGGCCTGTCCCAGAGAAAGGAGTCATGCTTTATTTTGGTAAAGCTCTAAAACAGGATCATAACATTTATTTTGCTCTGTTGTTGTGGAGACTGGAGATAATACTACATGTTTGTACTTTTCTAACTGTTTAGTCATAACTCTGATTACCAGTCATACCTGTCAGGGCCTCAAGAAGGCACAGGCTGGCTATGAGGTTCTAAACTGCAGATGTTCAGTAAATTAGAAGATACAATTGCTTTTTAATTTAAAGAGAGCATGAACACACTGGGGAGGAGATAAATCATAGTGGTTGAGGACATGATCTCTGGAGTCAGACAGACTGGGTCCAAATTCTGGCTCCAACACTTGCTGGCTGTGCAAACTCAGGCAAGTTGCTTAACCTCTTTATACCTCAGTTTTCTCACCTGCAGAATGGAGGTAATAGCAGCATCAGCTTCACAGGGACACCATAAATGCTGAAATTAGTGCATGTAAAAAGCTGAAAGCAGCATCTTTTTTAAGTGCTCAATAAATGTTAGTACTATTGTGTGGAACAGAAGGTAAAAATCACATTCATTTAAAAGATAAAACAGGATACTTCAACAAGTTTCCAACTCACTCCAGTCGTCCTTGGCCTGTATTTTTACAAGCAGCTGAGGTCTCATATTCATTCTGTGCATTAGGGACATGTTCAGGAGAATCTTGAGAGGCACTGTGTCTGTGCACTGCCTGGTACATGGTTGGTAAAAAGTACATTATAGTTGTCGTCATCAATATTGTTAGAATCGTCCAAAGGAGTGTTATATATGTCAGTTTTGAGAGGTCATTGCAAATACTTGCATCTTCTGGTTGAGCAGGGCTCTCAGAGGTGTTTGTAAGTCCTAGGAGGAAATCAGAGCTAGTTTTTTCTTTTTTTTTTTAAGATTTGGAGGTTCAAAAGAGGTCTGACTTCTCCCTGTTGATCCACCAGGTAGCTATGAAGGGCTTTGATAATTTCTAAAAATCCTATCTACTCTTAGAGGACAAAGATTAGCCATTTTGAAAGAGTTTCTGAAAAATTGCTGGCTAATAAATATATGAAAAGAATGTAACCTCTTTAAAACCAACCAAGTATAAATTAAAACAACTCAAATGTACTCTTCTTTTTTGAAATTAGTCAATATTGGGAAACTGATAAGCTCAGTGCTGACAATAGGATGGTGAGATGGGTAGTGCCATAGGGTCGAGTTATATATGATCCTGTAAAGTGAAAATTACATATAATTCACATAATCTTTGAACTGACCTTTCCTATAGCACATGTGATTTGTGCTTTATAATTCCTCAAACTAATTGATTTAAAACCTTTCTGTTTTGAAAATGTCTATCACTCACAGAAACAAATTGTATGTGGGGAAATCTCTATAGCTATCACTCTGTTTCTTGCCATATTTGGTTCATCTCTCAAACTATCCTCCCTACCTTTCATTTTGTTGCAATATTTTAAAGCAAATCATAGATATCCTGTCATTGTGCACTAAATATTTTTCTACATTAAAAAAAGTGAAGCTTTTTTTTTTTTTTTTACCTAACCAAAATGCCATTATCACACTCAACAAAATTAATAATAGTTTATTGATGTCATCTAAAAATAAGTTTTCTTTATTTTCTGAAAAGTGTCTTTTTACAGTTGGTTTGTTTAATTCAGAATTCCAACAAGGCCCATATGTTCACTCTAATTCTTTTACTTAATATAGAGTTGAGAAGCTCTAAGCCAAATTAGAGAGAAAAAAGGGAAAGGATAACTGTAATTATAGCTAATTGAAATGGTTTAATAGAGGTAATGTTTTGAAAACTATTAATGTGCTTTTCTATTTTGCTTTCTTCCCTGCTTGACCTTTGCTCTAGCTGACTTGAGGCAACCCTGATCCTGGGGGAAGGTCATGATTTATAAAGGAAAGAATGCAAAAAGAAAGAACAAGTTAATATTCCTCTTTTGACATGTAAAATAAAATATCCAGCAAGAAAAGAACCTTGCAAGCCAGTTGTTATCTCGAAAAAGAATTTATTTCTACATTCTTTTAATTTTCCCTTTTAACTTTTCCACCATGCAGCCTGATTGACTCAGCTTATGAAATTCCCCCAGTGTGTACAAAATACCCCTGTACTCTATTAAGGCATCTCCAAGAGGCTGAAGCAGAAAATGAGGGCATGATGTAGTGGTGGGAGGGATATCTGACCTTTTGGGGCCCCATGAGATAGTGAGAAGGAGATAGAAAGAGAAAGGATAAATGAGAAGGTGAGAGATCAATTTAGATTGGGTGTTCTCCTAGCTTTGGCTCAGAAAGTAAGGAGGCACATTGGATAAGTGGGGCTATCACCAAGGACAGAGGTGGCTCTGGTCCTTCTCACCACTTGAGGCTCTGCTGAACAGACTGTCATCTTGGGGTGTGACCACATCCACATAGCAGTGTGGTGTGACCACACAATGGGATCTCAAAGTTTAGCTTTCTTGGAGCCATCCTTATTTCCAGTGAAAATGATGAGAATTTGACTGAGGAGCATGCCATTGGGGTTGCCATGGTTGGACAGGGTAAGGTGCTCTGGAACAAGGGCTGCATGGTAGACCACCCAGACCAGGCCAAATTGGAGTCATAGCAAAAGGGAAGGAATCCAGAGCCAACAAAGGAGTCTGAATTACCAGGGAGGGTTGGTATGAGGCAGAGCCAGCCAGGCAGTCCCCTGGCCCTGACCAGCTGAGGAAAACCTAGACTGTAAGTTACTCTAGCAGAGACACAGAATTTGGCTGTAAACCTCAGAGACCCCCCACACGACCTGGCCAGATGAGCCAGAGCAGCCAGAGGGATGATTCTTCAACTTCCATGAGATTATTTAAGCCCCACCTCTCCTTACTTATACCCAGATGTCATCTTGGAGAGGAGCCAGGAAGGGAGCCAAAATGATAGGTCTGAGAAACTAAGCCTTTATTTCCCCTTAGAGGGTAAACATTCTTTGAAAGGATCATTTATATTATCATGTTATACTAAAGTTCAAACCTGATTAGACATGAAAGTAATCAGGTCGTCCTTTTGAATGGCTTTTGACTATTTCCAAAAATCAAATGCACTCAGAGGACAAAGATTAGTCATTATTGAAAGTTTTCTAAAAATATTTTAACTGATAAATATATATATAAAAAAGTTAACCTCATTAAGTATCCACCCAAAAGTCAACCAAAACAACTACCTCATACTTTCTTCTCTGAAATTAGTAAACATTGGAAAAAATAAAAAACTTTACTATTTAGGAGGAAACAGTTCTAGACAATACAAAGGAGTCAATCTTAGTTTTGATAGGAGTTAAATGTTGCCCCTTAGTGCAACATTAACATTATCATGCCCTTGCTATGTGCCTGGTGGTGTTTTAAGAAATTTAGGTGTGTTATTTCACTAACGCTTCATAATAACTCTATGAAATATATACTCTCATTGTATTTCATAAGTGGGAAAACTGAGTCACGAATAGGCTAAATACCTAGCTAAATTAGCATAGTTAGAAAATGGTACACCCAGGATTTGAATCCAGAAAGTCAGATGTGAGGGCCATTAACCGTATCCTCTGCCTGCCCAGATTTGGGCACTCAAACCCTTCTGCCTATTTCACAACTATGAGATCCTTAGCTCTGGCAGTGGGTGGGAGGAGAATTTTAAGCATTCCTTCTGGTTTCTGGTCTGTTTTAGCATTGAACCTCTATAAGCTTAATGTGTATGGATAGATTTGTTTGTTGTGAGAATTGATATATGTCTGAAAATGCCTAGCATATGCTGAGCCAGAGTAGGTGCTCAATCAGTGTTGCTCATTGAATCTAAATCTTGCTTAATCAGTTCCTTGTACACTTATTCTTTGAAAATGTCTAGAGAAGAACTTGGCCACTTGCTTCCTATCTTTCTAAGTTGGCATTTCTTGTTGTGGCTTCCCTGAAAAATATTTCTCTCATGTCTTGGATTTTCTATCTCACCTTGTGATGGGGTGTGTTCCTGGGAGCTGCTGCCCTCTCAGCCTGGGCTCCAGAATAAATGCACATGGAGTAGACCTGACCCAACCACAATCTGGCCAAACTCAGCTGTCCAGCACACTGAAGCAGAGTGTCCCAGCCAAGTCTAGCCTGGATCAGCTGAACCAGATTTGACCTGCAGACTTGAAATTATGAGAATAAATACTTCTTGTTGAAAGCTATTGAGTTTTGGAGTGTTTGTTATGCAGCATTTTAGAAATAAGACCTGATAAATATAGGGTATGTTGTAAACTCCACATGGAGGTCAAATATGTGAATGATGTGACCTGCTGCTTATGCAAACATAAATGAGTATAACTTTAGGAAAGTAATAAGGACCTATACTTATATACCAGAGCTTTATTTTCTACACTAGAAAATAATCAGGAATATGGACAAAAGTTAATTATAGTATTGTTTCTAATAGTGAAAATTAGAAACAATCTTAAAAAACATTAGAATCATGATCAAATAAACTATAGTTTAGCCATATGATGGACTATTACACAGTCCATTAGGATTAGGATCAGTTAAAAAACTGAAAATTGTGATGTAAGCCAGGCTGAAACTGATTTCTCTCAATAAATGAAGTCTGGGTCAAGGTAATCCAAAATTGGTTTAATGGCTCACCAGTCACTTTCCAGCTTTTTGCTCCATCATCCTCAGAGCAAGGCTCCTGACTTCACAGTTCAAAACGAATGCTGGAGCACAAGCCATCACATCTATTTCAAGCAACATGGTGGAAAAAGGAGCAAAGTGTACATGCTCACTTTAAGGAGACATCTTAGACTTCCTTGAATAATATAAACTTTGTTTATATCTCAATGGTAAAAATTGAATCACAACAATGTGCCTAGCTAAAAATTTGGGTACTATAACGATGGAAGAAAAGGAGTCTAAATATTGGGAGACACACTTAGTTGTTAAAATTATAAATACGAATACCTCCAAGGTGTCCTGTTTTACAGTTTACTTTAGTATCTGATATCTATAGACTTTACGCTTCAGATAAAAGACACCTTCATCCTTTGCTGGAACAAAGAATTTGTTGGAACAAAGGATGTAAGAGAATTTCCCGTGGACTAAGTATGGACCAAGGGGCAAAGGAAGCTGGTGTGGGTGACTGCCTAGAGCTGGGAATAGACTCAGTAGAAAAAGGCAAGAGTTGAATTTCTGATTCCTAGGGGCTGCAGAAACAGTTTGCAATAAGCTGGAGGGGAATGCATTATTGTTATTATCAAGGGAACTGCAGGTGTGGGGTCTCTGAGAAGCAATGAAATTATACTTAAAGAGTGAGCTTTAAACACTGGTGAGCTGAGAGTGTGGTAAAGCTATCTTATAACAATGTTAGTCTGTTAAGAATGTCCCTGCCTTTTCTTATCTTGCCTTTCTTTCCTCTCTCTTCAACCCGGTTGGGGCAGGAAACACAGTTAGCAAGAAGGATGAAGAAACATTGAAGTATAAAGCGAAGAAAAAGGGAAGAAGAACCATGTCTTTACTTTTCCCCACTCAGCTCAGGCAAGCCTCCCCTAGAGATGGGGAGTGGAGAGTAACTGACTTTTTGAATGAAGTTTGGAGTTTTGATTATTTAGTGGGACTTTTAAATGATCGAATTGAGACTAAATTTGTGACGTAAAAAAACCCATGGGACATTTAAAATAAAAATCACATAAGTGTGAGCAGAATATTCATGAGAACGGCCATAGTTTTTATCCAGAGGATGGGAAGAAATTTTCCCCGTTGAATTAATTTTAAGGGCTATAGGAAACAAAAATAAAGGTACTACACCCTCTAAGTCCTGTACAAGTTACATATAGGACAATTTTTTATGTAATCATATTAACTGAAAAGGCAATGTACAGATTTATATGTAATATAACGTTACTCAACTATGGGGTGGGGGTAGAGAGAGAGAGAGAGAGAGAGGAGGAACATGAGGAGAGGCTTGTGTAAGAGTCTATATGTGTCAGAAGATGGAAGTGATTAGATGTGTTAGGCAATGAGTGTGAGAATGTGTGTGTGAGGGAGTCAGTGTGTGTCTGTGTCAGAGTGAACGAGCAGCTGTGCAGTAAATGTGTCACCGACAGTGCATGCTGTGGTCTGTGTGTGAGCAGGGATGACTGTGTAGGATTTCTTTCATCTCCCCTCTGTGGATCTGGCTGAGGAGGACACTGTCCCAGCTGCTGGGATGTAAAGTGGTGTTGGGGGAGGGGGAAGTCCTCTTTATATCTGGTCAGGAAATGCCTTTAAGGAGGGTTTGGGTAGCAACAAATGCCAGGGGATGGGTGATGTGGCCTGACCTCATGGCCCCTTTCTCACTGTGAGAACAAGGAAGGGATAATAGATGCACCATTTGCACAAGAGATACTGGGAACTGATTATGGGATTATGGAACTAAGTGGCTATGGAATTTCCAAGTTGGGAAGGCCCTGAGGGATGATCTAAAGAGGACCTACTTCCTCAATGTAGAAAGGGGCCTGAAGTCCAGAGGAGGAAAGTCATTTACCTTTGATCACATAGACTTGACCTTGACCCCTAAAGAGGTCTCAGGGACTTGGACTAGAAAAAAGGGGGGACAGCAGTTAAACCAAAGCTGGAAAGGATTGAGTGGCTGTGTGAATGGGAAGGATTGAAGTGGCCTGGGAGGCAAAGGTTCAGTGCATAGATGTGATACTATGTCCACTGTCACCCATCTAGTGGGATGGGGGTAGGAGTGGGGATGTGCTGGCAGGAATAGAGCATCACTTACCTACTGGTGACAGGAGTTGTGGGAATCAGTATCCAGCCCTCTGTAGCATCTGGGAAAAGGCAGAGAAAAGCTTGTGGCAATGAACAGAGGGCAAATAGGAAAATGAAATGGCAGTCCAGTAGAGCAAATAGGGTGAATGGGGCAGAAAAAAGTCCACCTTAGGTTTTACCAGGACACTGGGCAGCAAAATGCTCTCCCAGAGTAGCCCAAGGGATGAGGCTTGATAGTGACTGATTAAACTATCCAGTTTCCCTCTAAGTCAGGCTGGTCTTGTTCCTGAGACATTCACTAGATTCTACAGCAGTCCTAGCAGTGCCTGAGACAATCTTTCAGAAACCCATTCTCTTCTGTTTGATTTTAGCCTGCCCCTTGATCCTGTCCTCTGATTTTGAGCTTCTGCTTTCTTACTGCAGTTTAGATATCTCTGCCTCTCCTGTAACTGGTGTTTGTTTAGACCTAAGGACTTCTCCCACCCTGGTCCCTGTAATTGTTTTGGACTTCTGTGAAGGTTGCTTGGATGGTGTCTCATTAGGGCCGCCCTGGCTCTGCACTGAGGGAAGGAAACTGATGGAGGTTGTGTTATAGGTGGCTGGTTCTGCCCACCAGGTACCCCACCACCAAAGTGAAGGATGCAGGGTTGTGGGGAGCTGATTCTCAAACAGTTCACTTGTGGGAGAGGCCCTAGAGATGGACCATGGCTCAGCCTACTGTAGGAGCTGAGGAAGAAAGATGAGTTCAGTGGCAGGAAGCAGTGTTGGGTTGGAGGTTGGGAAGGAGATGTCTGAGGCAGGGGGTCAGATTAGGGGAGGGGATGGCCTGCATGGTCAGTGTGTTGTGAGAGACAGCCAAGTGAGGTCCAAGAGAGTAAAGCAAGGTAACCAAAGATCCAGTATACAAATGCCGGTCCTCCCAGATTGATTCTTTTCAGTGGGTGGTGATGAACATGGAGATGAACACATCTCTAGCTAAGAGGAAATGTTAGTTCGAGTCCTTTGAGAGGCAGCTGCCAAGACAAGGTTAGATGTTCAAGAAATTTATTGGTGAAACGCTTGCGAAGGATAAAAGGGAGAGAGTAGCAATAGGCAGGGCGAGCCTGCAGGTCTGTCACCTGGGAGAGCAGAAAGGGAAGGAAGGAGGGGTGGGCAAGAAAGTCTCAGGCTGCAGCTAACTTCTAAAAAAGTTTTGGCCAGGCTGACACAGTGGTTCTTGGGCCAAGTCTCCCATTGGAGGAGCCCTGTGTCAGGTAAGGGCCAGTGAGTACTGGCATCTCTGTTGCTTCCAGGCATTGGTTGTATCTGGTAGGGGTGGAGGGCACTAGTACCCCTGCTATACTCAGTCATTGTCTGGGAGCTGCTGAGGGAAGCTTAGCCTCAACGCACAGTGGTGGATCCAGAAGGGCAGCAGCAGAGTCGATCACTTGTGTTCCTTCTGACCGGCCTCCTGAAGGAGGTCTGGTGATACATTTCCATGGACTCTAACTGGCATAAAGAGATTGGGGAAAGTGGCTCCAAACCACTTCCAGAAGTTCATAACTCTTGATATTTCCTCTTCCAAATGCTCATTGACATTTAGAATCATTTAATCCAATTCACCTGGAATTTATTGAGTATCTGCAGGTATGTTTTCTGTACAAAGACAAGACAGAGTCTGTCCTCAAGGATCTTAACCATAGTAAAGGTGATTGGAGTCATCAGAGGTCAAAATTAGCATCCCCAGGGTTCAGAGGAAGGGGAGAAATGTCAAATTAGGCACGTAAGTTGGAAGAGAGTTCAGGAAAATGGTGATACATGATTTAGTCTTTATATATAGAGTTTGACAGTAGAGAGAAGGGAAGGGAACTTGACTCTGGATGAAAATGGCATATAGAAAAGATGAAGAGTTGGGAAATACCAGCTCATATTTGAACAAGAATGGGGATTCACTTTGGCTTGAGAGAAAACATGACAAACAGTGGTGAGTACTGCTGGAAAAGGGTGTTGGAGCAAGCAAGGGATATTTATGCTGTAACCTCTAGGGAGTTTTAGAGAATCTAAAGCATAGATGGGACATGACTTCTGCAGTGCTCGAAGAATGCTTATATGGTAGCTGGGTGTAAGAAAGAGCCCCAAAGTCTCATGGGAATTAGGGGGCAGGACAGACCTGCAAAGTTTCAGAAATCTCCCTTTCCCAAGTCATCTAAAACATTGCGACTATATAGCCCCAGTTAGCTTTCATTCTACAGTTACAGAGTCATTCCTTTGGCTAAACATCTTTTTTAGTAATCCTTGTTTAAAGCAACTTCTCTTTGATAAAATGACACAGCAAATTCCCTTAGCAATCAGCCACACCTTAGGGTAAACGAGTTGATGGGCAATTTTCTACACTGACCAGTTATTGTTAGTAGGGTTCTTAGAAATGATTTGTATGGTCTCTGTCCTTGTTGTACAGCTGAGGCTACTGAGAGTCAGAGAGCAGAAGTGTTGGCAGAGTCTACCCTTGAACTGAGATTCTGTCATCGAGAATATAATCTGTGAGGAGGGTTTGTGGCAAGGAACAGAGGCAAAGTAAGGGCACTGCTCAAGAGAGGTGCAGCAGGGGTGGGGTTGAGCAGAATTTGTGGGAAGAGGGTGGGGGTCAAGAACAGAGAAGAGTCCTACAGCTGAAAAAGCACTGGTTCCCAAGAATGAATATTTGCATTCTCTGGTTCTGTCACAAATTCCCTTTGGAACCATAAGCAAGTCACCTCACCACATTGGGCTCCTTTCCACATTTGCAGATTGGGAATAATAATAATTTTCACCCTCTAGACTTATGTAGATAAAAGAAAATTATGAATGTGAAAGTTTGCTTTTAACTGAAAAAAATAACAGCTATGTGGTATTACAGAAATATTATTAGTGTGGGCAGGCTAGGGTTATTATGAAGAGTAAATAAGTTATTTCATATGACATGCTTAAGCAGGCACAGATTAAGTGTGCAACAAAAATTATCTGCTATTTTCTGGCCCCCCGCCATCCCCCCCCCACTACAATCTAGTCAAAAGTCAATTTTATCCAGAGAACATTCGTGCATGTGTTTAGCCCTAAACATTTTTCCTCAAGAAATCTGAGCTCAGTGCTACTCTTTGGAGGCCATCCTATCCTAGGTGAGCTTTCACTTCCTGCCCTAGTTTTTGCTCAGATTCAGGAAGCTCTATGAAAGGAGGCTGCAGTTTACTATTTAATATTGTCTTTCTTTCTCCACATCTGTTTTAAAAAACACTTCAGAGAAGTGAACTGCTCTGTCCAACGTCACAAAGCCAGACTCAATCATAGTCCAGAGCTGTTTGGAGGAGAAGCCACCAGATTTGATACTCATCTCTCAGGAGTGTGAAAAATGAGTGAAGTGGGTAAAGGGCCTAGCACAGTGGTGGCACAGGCAGGGGCCTGGCAAACAGTGCTTATTATTATTACTAATCCAGGTCAGCTCTGGGTGTGGGTAGCTGTTCCTCAAAAGCTTCCTGATCACTTGCCCTGCTTCATCACCCCTCCCTCACCAGAGGTGCCACATCCTTAAGCAGAATCTGATCTCTCTCTCTCAAGGTTAGGTTGCTCAGTTTGAGTGTTCCTGGTGTGGGCTGCCTTGGCAATACCACCTCTGTGGCCTCTGGCCTTCTGGGAGAGAAGTTCCAGGTTCTTGGGCTGCTGCCCATTAGCCCATGGCTGCATCAAGGGGAGGGCATTAAAAATAGTTCTTTGGCATGTTTTCTGGGCCCAACATTTTAAAGGCAAATTTCTCTATCAGTTGGCTCTTCCTCATGCATTCATTTATTCTTTCAAAAAACTTGCTGAATACATACAACAACACTAGCATCAATGCTAACAACACCTATCGAATGCTTATTAAGCTCCAGGAACCATGATGAGAACAAGAGAAGCAAGACTCATAATAGTGACTTTTGAACTCTTACTCTGTGCAGGACACTTTGGGCTGAGCACTTTGTATGTATAATAACCCTTTCCATCCTTAAGCAGCCTTGTGAGGTAGGTGCTACCATTGTCCCTTCAGGAAGCTGAGACACAGAGAAGTTAACTAACTTGCCCGAGGACACGCAATTGACAAATGTTGGCTCTGGATTCAGACTTTTTGGCTTCCCCGATCCAAGCTCTTCACCACTACAAAGGGATCATGTTTTCCAAGAGATGAACGTTTAACATTTAGCTGTTGAAAGTGCTCTTTAGAATCATTTGGATCCAGATTCAATCCCAGATCCAACATTTACTAGTTGTATAAATTAATGAAATAAAAAGAACTTTCAACTGTTGAGCACTGTAACTAATACTCTTCTAATACAGCAGATGTAACTTTTTAAAAAATTTGGTAAGAGAGGTATTATTATTATTTCTATTTTACTGAAGAAAGAATTGATGCTCAGAGAGGTTAAGTAACTTTCTTTAAGCATACCAGGCAGGGTCTAGTTAGAAGACAGAAACCATACAATAATTTGAATAGAGAAAATATAGCATAAAGAATTGTATACTAGTTACAGAAAATATTAACTAAGTGGTAAAGATAACACTAAAGAATGCATGGATAGGGGATTAAGTCATGGCCTCTACCTCTAGGGTCGAAGCGAGGTACTTGTGAAATAATAAGAAATATACATACTGCCCTCTGCCCTTGAATCCTAACACAGAGCTCCTAAAGACCTCTAATTTCCTGAGCGTTGGAGGGGATAGGAGTGTCTTACATAGAGTCCCCAAATCTCTTGTAATTTTCCAGGTGATAGGAGCATCTTTTGTTCTAATGATGTGACTCTTGGGTAGGCTCCGGAATGGGGCCTGGTCGCCAGAAAGACCAAGCATGATTATAATTTGGAACTTGCAGCCCCACCCCTCATCCCCTGGGGAGGGGAGAGGAGTTGAAGCTTGAGTTAATAATAGATCATGCCTGTGTGATGAAGTATTTGTAAAAAATTCCTAAACATTAGAGTTCAGAGAACTTCCAGGTTGATGAATCCATCCACATGCCAAGAGGGTGGAACACCCTAACTCCATGGGGACAGACACATTTGTGCTCAGAACTCTTCCAGATCTCGCCCTGTATACCTTTTCATGGGGCTGTTTATCTGTATAGCCTTTATTGTATCCTTCATTTTAATTTATTTTATTTTTTAAATTTATTTTTTGATTACAGTTGACCTACAATAGTATATTAGTTTCAGGTGTACAACACAGTGGTTATGTATTTTTTATAATAATAAACTGGCAAATGTGTTTCTCTGAGTTCTATGAGCCACTAGAGCACATTCTTGGACCTGAGCAGGGGGTCGTGGGAACCTCTGATTTACAGCTGGTTGGCCAGAAGTCTAGCCGACAACCTGGGACTTGTGACTGAATCTGAAGACATAAGGCAGTCTTGTGGGACTGAGCCCTTAACCTGTGGATCTCCACTAACTCCAGGTGGTTACTGTCATGAATGAATTGTAGGACGTCCAGTTGGTGTCTGAGAGGCGGAGCATCAGCTGGTGTGGGGTAACCCCTCACATTTGGCGTCGGACATATTGTGAAGAGGAAAAAAGGGATTTTCTTTTAGAATGCCAGAAAGAAACAAATTGGAAAGAGGACTCCCACTCCCTAGGCTGAGATTCAGACCTCAATGGAGAGGGTGTGACCATTGGTGGAGAGGTTTGCTGAGGTGCCACAAGTGAGAAACCAGCCCCTGGGGTGCCAGCAAAACTCTCTAAGAATCTGCCTTCTCGAGTGTGATGAAGAACCCCCTGGGGACCTGCTCATGAGAGTGCTGCTGACCTTTGTTGGGGGGCTGCCTTCTGGGGTGCCAGCGAAACTTAATTAGGCATCCTTTACTTGCTGGCTGCTATTCACCACAGGAGCAAGAGGAAAGAAAACACATGGAACCAGGAAGAAAAGAGTCTTTCTCCTGTAGTGTCCTCTACTGACAAAGCTTAACATTACACCAGCAAAAGAGAAAGTTCACAGGGTCCAGCTCCCACATCACAAAGCCGGGCAATGAAGGATGAGTATAGGGCTAAGAAGAGATACATTCATAATAGGCACAGCAAGTATTATAACCTATTAAAACCCAGGTTTATCTGACACCAAAGCCCAAATTCTTTTTACTTTCATATTGACCTTTTTTGATCTTCAGCTTTCCCAATTCTAAACTGGCAGCAACAATGCTGGTCTTGTAGGGATGCTGTGCGCATTAAATAAGATAAGGTACATATGGATTGGGGACATTATAGAAGTTCAGTAGGAAGTTAGTTGCCTACTAGCCTGTCTGTTTATAGAACTGCAGGATTGTAACACTGTAAGAGACCGAAGTCATTATCAAGCCATTTTTCTAATTTTACAGAAGGCAAAACTGAGGGACAGAGGGAAATGATTTATCTCAGGTCAACACCTGCCAGTGGCAGAGCAATAATTAGGTTCTGGGCCTTCTGACACCTCTTTTATTTGTCTTGTTACTCAACTCTGCCATCTCACATTTGATATTTTAATTTAGAGCAAAAGTGAGGTGGTTCCAAGTGAAATTATTTAACATTGGCTGGCTTTGTACTCAGTTGCAAAATCAGAGAACTTTCTTTTGTCTACAGGAATGAAGGTTATTTTGGTCAATTCAAGTTTTCCTTAAAGATTGAATTAGTGATTTTATTTCATTACTGAATTGGCAACATGTAATAAACCAAGCTCATTAATAACATTAACCTTCCGACATGGAGAGGGCACAGAACGAATATTCCACTGCCACAAAAGTGCCCCCAGCCAGGTTCCTTCCCTTACTGCTCAGGGATCTGGGCATCACAGTCCAGCCAGAGTCATCTGGGCAGGCTGCCGTCCCTTTCTCAGCTCTCTCAGGATTTCCTGTTCATGGGTTTCTCTTCCCATCTGCGTGTTCTCCTTGTGGTATTGCATCCATAAGCATGTTTTTATCTGTGTCCTCCAAACTAATAATTCCTGAACCCTTATCTTCAGGCCATACCTCTCTGACCTGACCACCTTGAGATCTTTCCATCTAAAGCCTTCTGGACATGTCCACCTGGAAGTCCCTGAGCACTTCAAACTGTCCCTCCCACAACAAACATCTCCTTCCAGATCTGTTGCTCCTGCCTCCCCATCTCCTGAAGTGGCTCTTCTGTTCACCAGATGCTCAGGGAAGAATATCTGCTTGAAACCCTTTTATTTCCCAGTTTAACTTCCTAATATGAACTTTCCTGAGCAGGTCTGTGCTGACCTCTCTCACTCACACTGTCCCGTTCTTCCTTTTATTCATTTCCTCGTATCTTCTAGTGCATCAAAGACTTTCCTGTCCCAAGGCCCTCATCCAAGCTGTTTCCTCTGTCTAAGGCACTAACCCCAAGATCCAGATCCCACAGCCAGTGTAGGGCTGGCTATTGTCTGTCTAACTATATAAAAGAAGTCCTAATGTTTGAAATTAGTCACTTAAAACGAGCAAGCTTAAAATAAGGAGTATGGTTTCATCACAGAGAGTAAAAGAGAGCAAAGGTTTGTTGGGACACCTTTGAAAAACCTTTGGTAATTTTGAAGAATTATCACCATTTTTTTTGTCTTATATTTAACAAAATTTAGATTGCTCTGCAGTAACATGCAAGTGGCTTAAAGCAAACCAAGGATGAATCAAATGTTGGTTTCTTTGGTGTAGTTTTCTTGATAGCATTGTATGCTAGCACAAAATGTGTTGTTTACTTGTGACTTCTGCAGCATGATCAAAAGCAGGGCAATTGGTATAAATACAATAGAAGACATTTTTTTCTCGAACTTTATATTAGAAATGCTCTCCTTCAAAGCAGTATCTTATCATTATTTTTTTGATTTTCTTGTCTTTAATGGCTAATTGGTATACCTGCCAGATTATCATTTATCACTGAATGCTGTGATTCTTGCAGTTCTTTAGCATCATTTTCATTGACTTCATTGTAGTATTACTTTGTAGGCCATTTACATTGTATATTCCTAGCATTATTAGAGTGGCACATTTGGCTATGAAGGGGAGGCCTTCTGCTCATCTCGTTCACTTCTTTGTGGGTCATAATCTTTAGTGTCAAATATTGTGCGTGTGTGTGTGTGTGTGTGTGTGTGTGTGTGTGTGTAGGGGGGTTGCTCTTTGAATGAGGTTACTTTTATAGGTGGTGAGTACATTAGTGAATGTTTCGTGTTTAATCTTTCCTTCCCTACCTAACCTCATAACAGTGGGAATTCTGATAATGGATGATCAGGCACCAAAGATGTCCTACAGAAGTCGTTCGCAGAGCTTGTGCCTGCCTCCACCATATATATTGCCCAACATTCTTCACACCAGAACCCAGGGGCCTTCATAGACCCTCACTGTCTCCTGAATTTAATAAATTTCTCCCATGCTCAAAGTTGGCTAAGAGCCTTTTGATTACTTACAAGGGAGCCCTGGCCTCCTAGTGGGGCCCAAGCCACCTTATCTGGGGCATGGTCTAGTGAGACACAGAACACATCCTCTCTTTTGTTTCTTTGCATCTTCCAGGCCACATTCTATACAGAACTGTAGAACATTGGAACTGGGATAGACAATATATTATGTTCCAATCAGCATTTATTAATGGTCAACCCTATGCCAGAAATTTTTTCACGTGATCTGACATTTGACCTTCAGACCTTTTCTGTGAAGTTGCTGGTTTTTTCACCCCCATTTTAGAGGTGGGGCTCAGAGACAATGACTTGTTTCTTGAGTCTTAAGTTTCATAGCTGAGGATTAGAGCTTGGAAAAGGACTGTGGTGTCCTACTTTAGCTCTAGGACCTTTCACTTAATCTACAAATGAGGAAGAGGAGGCCCAGAAATGAGAAAGGATCTGCCCAGAGGCAAAATCAACAGGTTAGCGGTTAAGACCCAAAACAAGACACCAAACCCCTGTCCACTGCCTACTCCTCTTTCCTGCTCATACTCGTTGTTATTCAACTCTTGTTTTAGGAAAGGAAATTTCATATGAAATTATTTAAAAACCTCCAGGCTCTTTCTTAGTTGTACAACCAAACATTCCAATTTATTTACAAGTATATTTTTAAGCCTTTTTAGACTTGCAGCGATACATTTATTTCATTATTCAATTGGTAATGTGTGATAACTAAAAAATTTGTCTGATTCATCAAATTTTCAACACACTTTGACACGGGACTATAGAGATTTATTTCATTGTCCTAAAAAAGCCACAAACATTGATATGGGATCAAAGAGAAATATCTGTCCAGAAGCCAGGTTTTCTGATTCCAAATCCAGTCTCCCGAACAGATTCATATTCTTTATTAAAAAAAGTTATGTTTTACTGATTAACATGATAGCTATAATTAGATAGTGTTTGCTATGTTCCTGGCACTTTTAACTTTACTCAGCATGTATTAACTCATCTGATTCTTAGAACAATCTTTTGAGGCTGATATTATCATTCCTGTTTTACAAACAGAGGCATTCACATTGGGATATATTTATAATATTAAACATTCACTTACATATTTTCCAGTTTTCGTAAAGGTTTGTTTTCTACTTTTAACCCCTGAACCATCTACTCCCCACATGGTCCCTTGATGTCCTAAGATGTTATTATACTATGGGTCAATAATGCATAAGGCCTCAGTTAAGATAATTTGAGTGCAGTAATAGAACATCTAACTAAGAATAGCTTAAAAAGTAGGTAGTTTCTGGCTGGTTCAGTGGCTCAAAAAAACTACCCCCCAAAAAACAAACACAAAAACAAAAACAAAAACATCAAAACCAGCCTTTTTTACCCTCCTAGTCCTCTTTCCTTAGAACAATGGCTTTTGTGTTCAGGTTTATCGCCTCATGATTTAAATGGTGCTACCTCAGCATTAGTCCCCAAAGGCTCTTTCCAAAGGCAGGAAGCCAAGGGATAGTCCAGGATGTCAGAGTGGCATCTCACTCTTTATCAGGGGAGATATCTTTCCCTAGAAGCCCTTCCAGTATATTCATACATATATGTAATTGAGTTGAACTGTGCCACATGGCCAGGAAGGCTAGAAATACATAAATCTCTGTGTGTGTGGTGTGTGAGGAGTGGATGGGAAGAGGGGAGAGAAAGTGGGTGGAGGGGGGAATAGATGTCACCATAAAAAAAGTGGGAAGGAAATGTCTATGGTCTAGTCAAACAATAGTTTCTATTACATATGATAAATTGTATCTTTCAATGTGGTCTCCAGTGAGTAATCTGAGATATTTCATCTATTTAATTCTCACAAAGATTTTGGGAACTTGTTGAGTTACATCTTAGAAGTTCAAGCTAAATACAGTTACTTTCAACTTTGAGATGTCATGATTCTACGATTTAGTGACACAAGGGGTACTGGGATGCTTTCCACTGCATGTAACTACTACTGTTCCTGTGAAGATTTTGTATGAGTATGAGGACCACTTCTTGCCATTTCCTTGTCTTATAGTTTATTTTCGCTGAAGAATGTAGGTAGAATAAAGGTTCTACTGTGATGTGCTCTCAAACTGAGACTGAAATGAATAAAATGATACTAATTTCATAAAATGAGATTAGTGATGAGATCAGCTACCTTAGAGATAAGATTTGTCCAGGCCCACAGAAGGAAGAGCAGGTGGGCAAAGAGGGTCTTAATATTATTCTTGAGGGTGGAGTGGCTGGGGGACAGCTCTGGGAACTTGGCCCTTCTTTCATGGGAAAATGCCCACACACTGTCAGCCTCTCCTGGAAGGCCTCATGGCAGAGAGCTCTCTCTGTGGACTCATCCTCAGAAACAAAGCAGATGTTTGCTTTGGGGATGTAAATGTTTTCCTTTCTGCCTTATTTTCAAAAATCAACAGAAAGGATGTAAGATCTTGCCTGCTTGATTTAGAGGGCAGTTTGCTGGCAGGCCCCAAGGCTAGCATGACCATTGTTACCTTGTCTACTTCTCTGTTGGACAAAGATGTTTATTTTGGCGGCATCATTTGAGGTAAGTGCAGAGTTTCTTCTGCCCTTCCAGAGCTTGGCTCTCATTCTACATGGCAGAAAGAGAGTAAAATGTAACACACTGTCTGGAACAATCACCTTCTGATGCCTGGAACTGAACCTAGGTGTGGCAATGAGAGCAGAAGGAAGCCTGACTGGGAGCCAGGGTTCTAGCACTGACTCATCGGCAGGCATGCATACATAGAGCACCCACTCTAGGCCAAGTACCGTGCTAGTGGTCAGACTGGCAGAAGAGTCAGCCTTCCCAGCTCCATGTCTAGTGCTCTTAGCTCTATTCATGTGAAAAGATGAAAAGCGATTAATAAGGAGCACATTCTGCATGCAAAGCATTGGGGTGCTGTTGCATTTTATTGGTGAAAAAAAATGAAGGATCAAAAGTATAAGGTCTACGTGCATGGCCATGTGGGTAGGAGATGTTGAAGTCACGGCTCAAACCCAGAGTAGTCTGTCTTCAAAATTTACCCTCTTCTCACTTCATTCAATAAGCTCAGCTCAGAAGATAGAAACTCACTTGTCCAATTCTCTGGCTGAGGCATTCAGACCTTACTTGAGCATTCTGGGAGCCACTTATGGGTTTACACAAGAAGAGATGTGGTTAGATTTTCAGTTGCAAGAATATCACTTTGAAATCCTCTTGTGTATGGCTGTGGAGGGGTTGGCGTGAGACTGGTATTCAGGAAATCTGAAGGCGACAGTGTGTCTAGGGCAGAGGTGATAAGGGGGAGATAGAGTCATGGAACAGCTGATAAAGAATCAATAGGATTGGAAGTGGGGGATGTGCATGGAAGAAAGGCACTAGGAACATCTCAACAGAATGATTAGTGTTTTGAATAATAGCCCTTATAATCAGCACGGCTCTTCAAACATATTAATTATACTTCCTACAAATTGCATTGGCTTTTGCTATATATCGAATGTTTATGTCCCAGCCATTCATATGTTAAAATCTAATCCTGGTGTGGTGGTATTTGAAGATGAGGCTTTTGGGAAGTAATTAGGTGATGAAGGCCCTCAGTGCCCTTATAAAGGAGACCCTAGAGAGACTCAGAGGAAAGCTGTCTATGAACCAAAAAGTAGGCTTTTATTAGACACCAAATTTACCTGGCACCTTGATCTTGAACTTCCCAGCCCCTGGAACTGTGAGAAATACGTATCTGTGACTTACAAGCCACTTAGAGTACGGCATTTTGTTACAGCAGCCCAAACTGACTAAGACAGCTTCCAAGCATGTGATCCTAGTATGGTCATCCTGATCAGAGATCCCTTTGTTGTGTGGGCCTTATTGAGGTGGATCTTCTTCTGCTCTGCACTTTCATTACCTTCAGGGTCCTGGAAGGCCACTCTTGTCGCTTGCTCCCAACTTAACTGTATTAGTTACGATAATACTCTCTCCTGTAAAGACAACAACAATAACAAACCCACCCAACTTTGGTGGCTTAAGGCAATCAATTTCTTTCTCCCTCACCTAGTAGTTCAATGTGGGCATTCTTAGTTGGCAGGTGGCTTTCTATTAGGTAGTGAATCAGGGCTAAGTCCCCTTCCATCCTGTGGATCTTCTAGCCTCTGGGACTATGGAGTCCTCTATATTTAGCCAGAAGATGGGCAAAGGAGAGGCTGGAGAAGACACACCTAATTCTTTCCTGCCTTTGCTTCGTAGTGACATGTAGCACTAGTATATCCCATAGTGAAAACTAGACCCCACAGCCACCTGGATGTAAGAGGACTGGGTAACATAGTCCATAGTCTCTGGTTAGGCAGCTGCTTCCCATGACAACTCCATACTATGAAAGGACAATCATGAATTTTGCCCCCCTCCCCTTCACGCTGTTTCAAGTCCTAACAGCAAACACATAAAAGGTTACACACATTGAGTCTGCTTTAGGGAGTTCAGGACTTATTAGCCACATCACATTATGAAATATGCTAAAGGAGGCATGAAACATATGAAAAAACCTCTATTATACATATTAGATTCAACCACATGGAATTGCTATTTTGTAGCTACAAAAAGAGTTGAATGTTAGCAATTTGAAATGATTCAAACTACTGTACTGGAGAAGCACTTTAAAACAGTTTTTCTTAGAACTTTAACTCATAAGTGTGGGAAAATATTGCATACTTTATACTCTGTTGGGGGAGTCAAATACACTTTCAACAATTAAAAGCTTTAAAAACTCCTGCATTATTTAATTTCTTGAATCAGTGGTTTTCTAAGTAACTGTTGTTTAATCAGTGATTTCCAGACTAATTTGTGCATAGAACTCATTTTTCCCAAATGCCTATTCATCTCTCATAGATTTAGTCTTTTACCTTATGCACTTTGGGAAATGTTGCATGAAAAACACAAGGGAATCCATTAGTGAAATCTTTTTATATAGCAGAAAAAAGGGTTTTTCTCTACTAAAATCCATACTGAGCACATTGTGGAAATGATAAACGTTTGCTGAGTGAATGAATGACTTTGAACTATTCACATTTTTCTGAGCTTTAGGTTTTTCATCTGCAAAATTAAGATGATAAATTAATGAGAAGATCAATTTAAAGGCATGGTAAGGGATGCACATGTGCTTCCTTCTTCCTTCTATTAGCATCCCTGAGATTGGAGGAGGCAGTCGCTTGCCACGTAGAGGACACACCGTTTCCACAGCCACATGTGGAATTGCTTTGGTCCTGACATGCAAACATGTTTAAGCCCAGCTTCTTGAGAATGCGCATGAATATTTGGGTCTGGCAGTGTTATTTTTATGTGTTTGAGAAAGAAGAAAACAAAGAGCAGCATCCTCGTGTTGACACGAATTGCTTGCCCTGCGATTCTGGGCTGGAGGTTGCAGGGAGGGTGAGTGGGGGTGGGGTGGGGGTTGAGGAAGGGACCAAGCTAAAAAGTCCACATGGAATCACTTTTCCATGGTCTAATCTGGGAACCAGAATGCTCTGAGCTTGGAATGGAGTTATGGCTCTGGTTAGAGGATTGACTCACGAGGGCCAGCATGGCCTCTGGCGGGGCCTTGGACACATCTGTCCTCTCCCGGTCCTGACCTCCTTCTGGCAGCCTCATCTCCAGGCCTGGCAGAATCCCCAGAACGGATATTTCTCCTGGCCCCCAGCAAGGCTCTTCACTGACTTCCAAACATGTGTGAATGGTTTGGCTATCCGAGCCTGTGGCTCCTATGTGAGGGGGACCTTGCTGGATGGATCTTTCTCCACCCTGCACACTTGTCACGGCTTCCAGCTGAGTCCACATGCTCGGTCCTCCTGCAGGACTCCCAACCCCAGGGCTCCTTCCAACACTAAGAGGAAGCAGGTCAAGGCCCTTGTTTGAGACAGAATGCTGTGCCTGCTTTTCAAGTTGCTGTGAGGCTGGTGCCTACAGAGGTCTTCCTGCCAGCAGCCGAGCATGGTGTCAAGAGCCAGAAAGACCAGGTTTGAGTCTTGACCTTGCCACCTGCAAGCCACATAAACTTGGACAGATATTCTACTTGCTTTGAACTTCAGTTTCCTCATCTGTATAATGGGGATAATTATTGTTGTTTCATCTGTCATTCAACCATCACATAGTCATTGAGGGCATTATTCAGCATGCCAGGCACTGGAGGTACAGAGATAAACTACAACTTCCCTGCCTCCAATGGTTGGTATTTTCTACATAAAACAGAATGAAAAAGTAAGTGCCATGCCCCAAGCTAGGCATCCAGAAAACAGAACAAAGTGGAAATAACTGGGGCTTTAAATTCAGCCACATGTATGCTTGAATTTCAGCTCTGAAATTAAGTTACTGTGTGATCTTGGGCAAAATGTGCTTTCTGGTCATTAGTTTCCTCATCTGTACGATGAGGGGGTTTAACTAGATGGCCTTTTTCTCTCTAACATTCTATGATTGTGTAAAGTTGCCAACCTACAAATCAAAATGAGAAATAAATTAATAGAATTGGTCACTTGATGTGATCTGATTAAACCCAATGGGTGCAGTAGCACTCCATCCTGGACCTTCCATACTTAAGATATTTCAGAGTCCTGTGTATTCTTGAAGGAAAAGCCTGAGCTTTGGCATCCGACAGATTTGGAATCTAATCCACCCTTTGCTGCAATTGGCTGAGTGATTTTGAACAAATCACTCAGTGTCTCTGGGCCTGCATTGCCCATAATAAAATTGGGGGAAAAACATATACTTTGCTGTGTTATTTTAAGAATTAGAGAGTGCTTAGGTGAAGTGCCTGGAATGGTAGACCCTCCCTACAAGGTCTTGTGGTCCAGCGGTCTGAGTCCCGGAGTGCAGGTTCTGCATTTGGCCCATCAGTCTCTGTAGGGTCCAGCACAGGACCAGGAAGGAGTAGACCCTCTGTTTATCTAATGAATGAATAGGTTTCAGTGCTATGCTTTGCAACCTGGGCCCCAAGCGAGCATATTTTCCTCTGTTGCAGGTGGTATACAACAGGAAAATGGAAAGAACTTTAGACCCAGATAGAGGTCTGGGATACAGGTTATATAGACCCTGCCCATTAATAACTGTAAGTCTTTGGGCAAGTTGTGGCACCTCCTGGAACCTCAACACTCCAGTAACTTTGTACTCAAATTTCCCTGCCCAGCTTGCTGGTTCCAAGGTGGCCCAAAGAATTGATAGCTTCGAAACCACTCTGTAAACCCTAAAATGCCACCCACACATAAAGGGTTGTTGTTGCCAATAGCATGCTTGCAGAAGGCCATGAGGCTGTTGGATTCTGCCATTTTACATCGGCTCAGAGGAAAGTCAGATGGTCCAGCGCTCAGGCTTGTGGATTTCTGGAATTTCATATGTTGAAAACATCATCAGGAGATACCAGTTGACCTCTCTTTGTTCCCAGGGGAGCAAATGTGCTTGATTCACTGTAACTATAGACTCATTAGTGAAGCATTTATACAACATTAAAAAAAACAAACAAACAAGAATTCTAGAACACCCTAAAGAAATGCTAACTTCTGTCCAGTGTGTCATAATTTTCACATTGTCTTTATACCTCATATCCTTTGTTTAATCTTCTTAGTGACTCTGGGAAAGAGGGGCTGCTCCTGTTTTATTGATGAGGGAAATGAAGCCCAGAGAGATTTAGAAATGTGCAAAAGGATGTAGAGGAGATTAGGGGCAGAACAATCCATACTTTCTGACTCTAGGTCTGATACCATTTCCTTCCCTTTTCTTTCCATGAGAAAAAAAAGATATCAATATTACCTAGCAAACAGAAAGTCTTTGTCTGACTTATCTTACTATTCTTCATAGAACTTAGCCCTAGCTGAGAACATAATAGGCATTTAATATTAGCATTGTGGAACCAAGAATGTGACTTTAGAATCAGGCAGATCTGTGTTCAAATCTTACTCTGCTATTTATTAGCTGTGTGATCTTGGGCAAGGTACTTCAGTTCTCTGACCTTCATATTTGTAAGCTGGTGAGAGTGAACATCATGTCTGGGGCAGTTGTGAACATCAGCAGAGAGAACATATACAATGTATTGAGTACTGGACCTGGTGCACATTAGGAACATAATAACAGGGTTCTCTGGTTAACACAACTTTAAAAACTGGCCTTTAATCCCTTTTGTTTGAGTGTAAAGAACAGAAGGTGATCTTGAGAACTCACTTCTTTTTTATTGTTCCTACTCTTCTCTCTAGCATTTATTTTTAAGATTTGTGTATTCAAAAAAGGTGCTGGGACCTACATGCCTCTGATTTCTTCACACTTGTGTCAGTAGTATTGTGGTGAGAGGCCTTAGACAGGCTTCCTCCTCCACGGTCTTGGCTTCCTTGGCCTGTGGAGACAGAGGACTCCTTTGCCTCTGATCCAGATAAGCTCCCCACATTGAGTCTAAAATAGGAGACTTGTCCAAACTCACCTGGCAGAGAAGGTTAAACTCTACTCGTCATCTGTGCAAAATACACTATATCTCAGGTTGCCAGCAGCTAGGTGCTGATTATATAGTCCTCAGTGTCATTTGGTTTTCACAAAGGAATGATTAATATACCTATTTTACAGATGGGGAAACTTAGTCCCAGAGAGCCTTTTATTGAGCTTTTATCACATGTCAAATACCATGCAAGGTGTTCTGTTTGCCTTCCTTTTAATTTTTACCAAGAATTCGGAGACGTACAAACAGGCTTAGGGATGTCAACTGATTTGTTCAAGGTCACATTGTGTATTAGTTATGGTAAAGTTAAGATGCTTTCAAAGTTGGCAAAGCACCCAAATACTGATTTTCCTAGTTCAGGAAAACTGGAATCTGAGAAAGGATATTCCGTCCCAGAATGGCATAGGCCCTGCTGGCCTCTGAATACTTTGTAGCCTGTAACACTTTCTGGCCTTTGGAGATACCAGAACCTAGACAATGGTATTAGAAGACCTTTCAAGGTCGTGAGTCCAAGCCCTTAGCTTGATGGACAGAGTAAGGGAAGGCCAAAAGGAGCCTAAGTTTTCACAGTAAATTAGTGTCAGTGCTTGGCCTAGAGCTCAGTCCTGAGTTCCAGCTCAGGTTTTTCTTTAAACCTCCAAGGATGCTGTCCTGATAAAGCTCTGGCTTTAACCAATAAAGAGCTATTTGTTTTATGGGAGTTTTTACTTATTTATTCACTCTGCAGACAGATATTAAGCATCTGCTGCATATCAAGTCAGTGCATGAGGCCAGAGGGGATACGAAGATGAGTTAGATCTCATCCCTTCTCTGAGGGACAAGTCATGAGATGGAAGTAGGGAGTGGGGAGGGAAATGAGTCCCACTTGAGAGAGGGAGAAACAATGTTCTGGCAGTTCAGAGGAAGAAGAATTTGCATGAGGACAGGAGAATCAGAGGTGCTATATGATCATCCATTGTCATTCATTCACTCACTCATTTATTCATTCATTCCAGACATTCTCTAGAGGAAAGGATATAAATGCATATTGGCTTCTCTCTGTCTACCAGATATAATGCTTCAATTTTCACGTATATTATCTGGTATAAAATGATAAAGAGACAACATAATAGAAGGATTATAAGCTTGATTGTCAGACAAACCTAGTCTAAATGCTAGTACCACCACCTTTTCATAGTGGCACTTGGGAAAATTCAGTGAAGTTCCTACCTGCTTCCTTATCTGTCAAGTGAGGTTAATAATCAAAGAATCATCATAAGTATTGAAAGAGATAATGTTTATAAACCATTTCACATATGGCTTGGCACAGAGGAGGCTCTAAATAAAAATACTGGCTCTCTTCCTTTCCTGTATGTTAGAGAATTTTTTTTTTTTTAAAAGAGAAAGATGATTGCCTATTATGGCTTCTAGAATTGGGCTGCATTTGCTGAAAATGGAGCACTAATCTAGTATAGCACTCTTGACACTTTGATTACCTAATCTTTCGGGATGAAAGAGTGGGATGGCCTTTCCTCCTCTCCATTTTATCAAAGCCATCTCATTGCTAGCTGGACTTTATTCATAAGGCTGCATCAAAGAAAATTCTGCACTGGGAAATGGGACTGCTCTCTGTTAGGATTTGGGCATCTGTATTCTCTGGAGCTGGAAGGCCAAAGCTCTAATGCTGCCATGGAAGACTGTGCCAGGTTGGCTTTGGGCCCTGAAGGTCTGTGCTACTCAAGGTTCTCACCTGGGGTATTGTTATGGATTAAATTGTGCCCCTAAAATATGTTGAAGTCTTAACCCCAATGTGACATTACTTGGAAATAGGGTCTTTGGAGATGTAATTAGTTAAGATGAGGTTGTACTAAAATAGGGTAGGCTCTTAACATGATGTGGCTGGTGTCCTTATGAGAAGACTGTGTGAAGAGAACACCGTGTGACAACAGAGACAGTGACTGGGGTGCTGCAGCTGCAAGCCAGGGAATGCCAAGGATTGACGGCAGCCACCAGAAGCTAAAAAGAGGCAAGGAAAGATTCTCCTCAACAGGTTTCAGAGGGAGAATGGTGCTGAAGAAACCTTGATTTTGGACTTCTAATGGCTAGAACTGTCAGACAATAATTTTCTGTTGTTTTAAGCCACCTAGTTTGTGGTACTTTGTTATGGCAGTGCTATGACACTAATCAGGTGTTCAATGAGTAAATATTTCATCTCCATTTTAAACATTCAGAAACTGGAGCCTGCGAACTTCTCCATTTCTCTAGCACCAGCTCTTTAGTGTAGGATTTGGCAGAGGCTGTGAATTTATCAAAGGAATGAATGAATGGCTATGGCTCAGAGAATTGCACAGGGTCCCAAGGTTGTTGGAGGCAGAGTCTGCTCTTGAACTTGTCTCTGGGTGCCTAGTCAACTGTTTGCTCCACTAGGACAATAACAATAGCCACCATTTAGCTCCCTGGATATGAGCCTGAGCTTTGGAGTGTCTAAGCCTCGATTTTCTCATTTTCCAACAAATAAACTTCCAATAAGTTTTAGCTGCTATTATTATTGTTACAAGAACATTCTTATATCATAAGTTAAGTGGTTCACATGTATTATTTAATTCTGAAGGTAGGTTTTGAGGTGCACATTATTATTTTAGTTTTGCAAATGAGGAGGCTGAGGTGCAGAAAGGTTAAATACATTGCTCAAACACTCAGATTGGAAAATGGTGGCTCTGGCCTGCAAACCAGCTAGGCAGGCTCCTGTTGCCCCTTAGGGCTCATCTCCATCCATCTTCACTCAGACTCAGATTTCTGGGCCTCAGAATCAGCTACTCACTGCAGGATAGACTCAGGCCCTCAATCTCTTGACACAGTTACACTGTCCTCCAACCACAATCTGTGTCTGAAAGTGTAGTTTTCCTTGATTTCTTTTTCATTCTTTGAATATATCTTCCTTGCTAAAATGTAACATTCAACGTGGTAAAATCACTATTCTCATGTGAAAAGAGTATAAACAGGTATAAAAGATTTTAGTTTAACTTATTAATTAATGAGAAGATTAATAAAAGATTAAATGAGAATTTGATTTATTTAATTTATTTATATTCTCTTTCAATCAAAATCCATTTTGATTGGCATGAGCAGAAATTATTTGCATTGTCTTGAACAGGAAACATTTGCATTACCATTAGTTTCTTGCAAGTTAAGTTTTATCCCCTACAGAGTAAAATAGTTTAGTCAATTAAAAACAATCAAAGATAGATAGAATCTGATAACCCTTGGACTCTAGACGATATTCAGAATTCACCTGAAAGAATACCCTGTACTGTCTTTTGCTCAGTTCTAGTCTTTGATGAAATTTCCTGATACTCTTTTAAATAAGTGCAATGCAAAAGCATTTTTTTATCCATGAGATATATAAAACTCCTCACTAAGAAAGGGACAACTGCTCCAAAAGAAAAATGGGCAAAGGGTGTTAAACACACAGTTCACAAAATATCCAATGAAAATGAAAAGATGCCCAACCTCGTTAGTAATCGAAGAAATGAAAATTAAAACTACAAAATACCATTTCACGCCCACCAGATAAAATTGATAAAAATTTAGAAGTCGAATATTAGCAAGAATATGGAGTCCCAGGAATTCTCATATACTGGTGGTAGGAGTTTAAACTAAAAATATCACCTTGGAGAGAAATTTGGCAATAGATAATAAAGTTGAAGATGTGGACACCCTATGACCACAAAATCTACTCTTGTGCATGTGCATAGGGTGACATGTAAAATATGGTCACTGCAGCTTTACTTGTAATATCAAATCATTGAAAATAACCTTAATTTCCATCATCAGGAGAATAGATAAAATAAATTGTGGTGTATTTCTGCATTCACACAGTGGACTACTATACAGCATTAAAACGAATGAAGTTGTTACATGTATCAGTATGAATAAATGTCAAAATCTATGTTGAGTGAAGAAGGCAGTTGTAGAAGAATCAGTGCAACTCCTTAAAGCTTTAAAATATGCAAAAACAGTGTCACTGTTTTACAAGTATATATGTGATAGAAGTATAAAAATATGAAAAGGAATGACATACAAACTTCAGGACAGTGGTTTCTTTGGGAATGCAGGGAAGGGACTCAGATTGGGGAGGGTGATGTTAACTGTATCTGTAATGTCTTAATTTTTAATGAAAGTGAGGGATATGCAGATAGTTGTCATACTGTTTTGATACTTTTTATATGCCTGAAATAATAGTACTAACAATACTAGTGATGATGATGTACTTGTGTATCATTTCCTGATGCTTTAAAATAGGGAAAAAACCACCACCCCATCCCCACACCCAGTTAGCAAATGTTACACTTCTCTAAAGAACCTCTAGAACACTGATTAAAAACACAAATGCAAGCAGTTAGCCCTTTTGGAGAGTCAGTCCAGTGTATGCATTCTTCGTTGGACTCTGGATCTCAAGTTGGGTTCAGGGAAAGCCACTGAAAGTTTGTAAACTGAGGAGCGATCTCATTCTTGGCTTGCAAGGACTTTTGGAACTTGCCTCATTCTCCCTTTCCCATCCTCATCTGCCTGTTCCAGCTCTGATTTTTCTTCTAGTAACTTCACACTTCCAGTAGGTTCCTAGTTACACTATGCAACCGCACACCTCAGTGCTCGTGTTGCCCTGTGCTTGGGACATCTTTCTCCGCACTTTCTTTCTGGCTAACCCATGCTCTGCCTTCCAAGGCCAGTGAAGGCAATGCTCTCTCTTAGAAAGTTTTTTTTGTTTTCTCAGGATGAGTTAGATTTACTTCTGAACTCTCAGAGTTCTTGTTGATATTTGCGTCATAACCTTATTTAATCTTTGTCTGTCTAGCCTGCAGCAAAGTGCCTGAGTCAAAATAAGTGTTTAGGAAAGGGAAGTGCAATTTGGGCAAGAAAGTGTAAACTGGGTGTTTGAATCTTTCCCAGAGCTACTGGTTTCTAATAAAGGTTCACATGGTCATAAAGTAACATTTCAGTGTGAATTAGCTCTGTGAGCCTTTGTAAGACTTGGTTACAACCTTGGAAAAGACACTCTTGGAAATGGGTAGGGGAGAGGTAGGTGGAGAGGAAGAGTGAGGTTTAGAAGAAGATTACAATGTTGAGTCCAAACTGAAGAAATTCCAACTGCCACTCAGCAAGCTGGGAACTGAGTGGATGAGAACCCAGCCTCTTCATTCCAGGCCAGTCCTCTTCCTTTTGTTCCACTGTCTGTGGCTTGAAAAAACAGCTGCTCTGTATCATCTTATTAAAATCTCATCCAATACTTGAAACAGGAAATGACTCTCCAGTTCTGGGGTAGTGAAACTGGGTCAGCTGCAGCAGGTGGCTTGGAAGAACCTAAGATAAGAGGCACAGGAGAACAGACAAGTCAAGCCTCAGGAAAGCAATATTAAACTTGAGAAGAATCTAAGACAGTTTTCTGTAGTTGAATCAAGTTAAAATAAGTTTGGTTCCAAAGGTCTGGTGACCCTTAGAAACGTATTCACACATCAGGATATCGGACTGAATTTCAGCAGATCTTTCCTTGAGGATCATCGAGGGAAAGACTTTTGTGCAAAAAAGAAAAGAATGATGAATTATCACATAGATGATGCTGGCCAGTGTTTATCATTAGAAGACAGAATACGGCAGAGGCCATAAACAAGATAAGCAAGAATATGGAGTCCCAGGAATTCTCATATACTGGTGGTAGGTGTTCCACAGCATCAGGAAAAATGTGGATGGTTTGTACTCAATTATCTTTGAATCTCAGGGCCAACCGAAGTCCTGGGATATGGCAGGTTTTCACTGAGCTTTGCTGAATGAATGGATGAACTCTGGATAAATCTCATGACTGGAAAAACCCTCACTAATCATGTCTCATATATCTGGGTTGGAAGAATGTTGGTGGCAAAATAAAAAACAAGACTTCCTGTAAGAGCTTTCTGACCAGAAACATGTCAGATCCATAACACCAGCTGGATTAAAACCAAGGAAAGGCTTAGCAGCATTTTTAATGGGTAAGAATTAGGGGTTTTTAGGTTATAATGGTGGCTTTCCAGCAGTGTCTGATTTAACCATCCCTCTTTTCCATAGAAATACTCCCAAACACACAATAGGACTTAGAGTTGCAACAATGTGGAAGAAATGACTTTCGTGACTAACTCTCAGGTCTCTAGGAGGAATTTTCTCTGACCACAGCACTGATGGGATGTGGTTGAGAAACAGCTTACTTTGACCTCAAATATAGTACCATAGTGCAAGGCTGGAACATCCACCTGTATACCGGAATGTCTGGCCTCCCAGTACTTCTAAAGTAGGTGGGCTTACGTCACACTGTTCTCACAGTCTGTTGTGGCTCTCTTTCTCCATCCATTTGGTGACTATTCCTCCCAGTCATATGTCATACTGAAAAGCTAAGTTGGCAATAGGAAGGCTACAAGAGAAAAAGCTTTAAGAACACAGCATTCTAGGGAAAAATGTTTAATTGAGGTTAGACATTTAAACTTTTATGAATTTTTTCTTTGTATTATTTTCATTTAACTACTGCAAGAGCTAGTGTTTTAATGTTTATATAAAAATACAGAGCAAAGAAAGATGGGTCTCTGAGTATAATTCTCAGTCTTCAAAGGACAGAGAACCAGGTGGCTTCTTGGCAAATAGTAGGTGCTATGGACTGAATTGTGTTTCCCTCAGTTCACATGCTGAAGCCCCAACCCTCAGTGTGATGGCACTTAGAGATGGGGCTTTAGGGAAGTAATTAGGGTTTGGATGAGGTCATGAGGTTAGGCCTTCATGATGGGATTAGTATCCTTATAAGAAGAGATACCAGAGAGCTTCCTTTCTCTCTCTCTATCATGAGAAGACAAGAAGGCCACCATCTGCAAGCCAGTAAGAGAGTATTCATCAGAGAAATAGCCAGCAACCTTGATCTTGGACCTCCCAGCTTCCAGAATTGTGAGAAATAAATTCCTGTTGTTTCAGCCACACAGTCTATGGTATGTTGTTATGCAACTCGAGCAGAGTGAGATAGTAGAAATCAAACTGCTTAACTATCTGGCCTGTTTGGTTCGAGGGGACTATTTCTCTAGGGAGAAGACTGATGAAAGGGAATATCTGAATCACACAACTGCTGTTCTCTGTTGTTCTGATCCTCTGCTTGTCAGGTATCATTCTTAAAGTGGATGAGTAGGCATGAACAGGGCTCTGTAACTCCTCAGCTGTTCCATTTCCACTATGAATCAGGGTAAGGATATTAGGGTTTATACAACAGTCTCATGGGCTTGGTCAACCTAGGTCTCTTCTCTTATATATTGGCACATTCACCAAGGGAATGGGAACCCTTGTGTGAGGCCTTCTGGGCTGGTCAGTCTTCCTTCCCTGCTAGGATCCTAACCACTTTTAGAAAGTAAGAGAACTATACCATGCTCACTCCTTCTGTTGCCATTCCAGTTCTCTAAATTTTTCTCTAGCTATGCCTGAAGGTAGACTACACTCCGGGTAGTGATAACAATGCTGGCAATGATAACAAAATGTAAGTTTTATTGAGTCTTTTGTGCTTTCCAATTCATTTTAACCCATTACCCATTTAGGAAAAAATAATGCAGCTAGTTACCAGTATTAATTTAATTTTACATAAACATGCTCTTTGAGGCTGAAGTAAATCTGGTTTTCAATGTGAAGATAAAATATTAAAACTGGTCTTGGAGTTATTTATAAACAAAACTTGTCTCTAATCTTAATATAACAGAAATAGATGCATAAATCATATTCATCAAACTACTGTTCGAGAACTGCCTTCAGGCATAGCTAGAGACAAAGGCCCATATGATGATTTTAGGGCTCTTCTTGCTCCATTCTCTGGCTTTGTCTGACTTTGGCAGACTTCAATTTCCACATGGGCTCTTTTTATTGGATGAGCAACATGACTGCTGGCAGTCCCAAACACTCATGTTCTTCCATCTTAGCCACTTCCGGGGAAAGAGACCATCTTTACAGTTAACTTTGGTAGACAGGTCCTGGCTAGGTTTAGGTAATTTGTCCATATCTAAACCAATCAGTATGGCCAGGAGAGAGGGTATTTTGATTGGCCAGTCCTGGGTCACATGCCCTCAGTCCTGTGGCAAAGGGAAGGAATACTGTGATTAACAGCACCACCTAGACCTGCTAGGATAGGGAGATATATTTCTTTTTTTTTTTTTGCCAAAAGAAAACCATTGGGTTCTTCTCAGCAAAGGGGTTGGGAAAGCCGTTTGGGCAGAATGAACCCTGTAGTTAGGTACCAACACCTGCTATGTGTATGGGAGGCAGACTGGTATCTTGCAAGCCACACGTTCTCTATCACAGGGTTTGATAAGGCTCTCACAACCCTTAGATTCTATTATGAATAAACAGCTCAGAATAAATGGCACCGCAATGAAATTCAAGAGGTCATGCATTGTACTTTCAGCATGAATAGAACTGATCAAATGAATGGCAAGAGTGCCAATGGTCTTCTCCATTCTTGGCCTGAGTTTACTCTTTTTTTAAGTGAAGGGATTAATTTTCACCAGATGTGTTTTCCAAGTGCCCTCCCCGTTGACATCCTATCCCTTCCAGCAAGAGCCCCCTGCAATTTCACCTACCCAGCCCTAAACCAAGCCTGGGCAGGGAAAGCAGGACTTGGCACCTGTGTCTAATTCAGAGGTGGCCACCTCTGAGTCTATCAGCCTTAGGCCAGCAGGTGTCTGGGGTGAGCTTTCTGAATCCCCGCCCACTCTTATCCTTGCTATGTTGGTTCCATCTGTTAGTTGGATACCAACTTTGTTTTTTCTCTGTCTTCACTGAAAGAACAATTTGTCCCATGGATTTGAACTGATAGTACGCTTTAATAACCTACTGGGCCTGAAGTTAATGAAGCCCTTGGCCTCCTCCCTATGAAACTTTAAGGTGAATCACTCTGAAAGTCCACCCCAAAGAAGCACATTTGCAAATAGCACAGGGAAAAGGAATCTTCTGGGTTCCAGCTCAGTCCACGCTGATTTTTGTTTGTTTGTTTCAAGCCTTACTCTTTCCTTCATCCCATTATTTGATCAGATTTTTTCACCCATTGCAATCATTCCCCAGTTGCTGCTGGATGATTTACTGAGTGACATCTGCGTCTTGGCTCCTCATTCTTCTGAAGAATGTGGTTTTGATGAGTAAACAAAAATTGTAGCTTGTTTTCTCCAGTTCTGTGGGCTTTGGGGTTATTGGAGTTTAGAGGTGCACAAAGACTATATAAACATCCTAGATTTATAGCCATGATTGGCAGTGCTTGCTTTGTTAGCTCATAGCACGTGCTGGGTGTAATGGCCTGATTTGGGATTGGGCAGAGGAGCCTGGGCTGCCTCACCCCAGACACCTGTATAAGACACAGTTCAATTGGAGAGGGAGGCAGTTACTCATCCTCCTGGCTCAGCACACAGTGACTTCACTGCTGGGAAATCGGCTCTAAGGCCCTGGCCAAAGCACAGGGCAGGAGAGCAATCAACATTTCAGTCACTGCTGAAGCTGCCAGCAGAAACAGAAAGGGAAGCAGACATTTTCTGAGTGCCTAACTCTTAATATTATTTCAATTTCACAATGTCATAGGAAAGCCACAAATATCCTGATTCTATTGAAGAGAAGAAAACTGAGGCCAGAGGAGCGAAGCCCTGGTGTGAAGATACACAGCCAGTAGATATCAGGCCTCTGACTGTTTCTGGTCATCTTTCAGGGCTGCCCCTAAAACTCAGAGGGCAGATGATGAGCCCTGAGCTGAAAGAAGGAGACTACACAGTCTGAACCACCATAGGCTCTGAAGGCCATCACTCCAATTCTTGGATTTTGTTAATAATCATCTGTAAGATGGAATAATAAGGCATCCTGAGAATCTGTTCAGGTGGGAGGGTGGGAGTAGAGGGAGGCTTGCTAGGTTGCTTTGTGCCCCTGGCCCACTGCAGGAAGAAGGGCTGGTTTCTTCAGTCAGCCCAGAGAGGTTTACTCTTTCCTCTTCACACCAACAGGAGGCAGCAGAGAGCAGCAAACTAGAAGGCTAGCTAGTTTTCACTCCCCGTAAGAGCCCACTTTTTTATTCTACTTCTTGGTTTTTTGAATTGGGCAAATTCATTCACTTTCCTGGGCCTCAGTTTCTTCTAGGCATTGGGAGTAGCATGTGCAAAGGTCCTGAGGTACAATGGTAACAAGGAAAGTCAGTATACTTAAACATGGAATATTCATGGCTTTTCTCTCTGTGAGGAAGAACAATCACTGAAACATTGGGTAGATTTAAAGTATTGAATTTCATTTTTTAGTACTCATTGTAGATCAAAATCAACATGATCAGCATCAGGAGCATAAAAATGTACTTGGCATAATTTTCTATGCTCATATAATGATAATTGGCATAAGGATAATGAGATAGTGGGAAAATTTTATTTTTAGAAACAATTATTTAAGGACTATACCCTCAAAATTGAGTATTCTTCTTTAATTTTTCATTCTGCCCCTTGATATCTGACCTTGACATCATCAATGGTGCTGCATTGCTGCACGATCTGGTCTCAGAGTATTTTTCTAGACTTGTTTCCATTGCTCTCTTTTTCACTGTTCTCGGTTCTACAGAGTCCAGTTCCTTTCTGTTCTTTGTAAGCCCTGCCCCTCCTTGCTCCCACACCTTGGCTCCGACCACTCTCCTAGCTCACTTGTCTGTCTTTCTCTTCCCTCCTGGGTAAAACCTCAGTCATCCTTCAGACCCATGTGAAATACTGCCTCTTCCTTGAAGCCAAGATGAAATGCTGCTCAATAAGATTTCTTGATTTTATCTGAAATAGGAAATGTGGGCCACAGTCTAGACATCTATAGTAGGCGTTTATTTATATAAATTACTCCAAATGTATATAATAGAATGCCATGCAACCATTAAACATGATGTAAAAACACACTTATTGATAAAGAAAGATGTCCACAATATATTGACAAGTTAAAAAAAAGTTATAAGATGATATGTATGCTATATCCCTCTCAACGTGCAACACAGCACTGAGGTAGTCTGGTGGCAGGTGAATGTGGGTGACTCCATCCTTTCTTCACCTTTAGGTGACTTGATGCTTACAGTGTGTCTGGAGAAGTCAGCCAGGGGTGGAGCTGGGAGTGAGAGGAATATGAGGTTACAGAAAATGCTATAAGGTCCCTGGGGCATGAGGAAGGGACCAGAAAGTCATTCTCAGAATATTAGGGGCAGAGTCAAGGTTCTGGATATAGGATAGGTCTCTTACTTGTGCCTGATCCAGGTACCAGTGGAGTCCTTCCCTCAAGGATGCCCATTAGAAGAATGGAGATGGGGAAGGCCTTTCTTCTGTGAGGAGGCAGGAACATCTATGTGGCTCAGGGAGGTGGCAGTGGTTGAGAGTCAGGAGTGACAAAGCAGAGTTGCTCCAGGGGAGCTACAGTGGTCCAAGGCAGATGAGCTTGAAGGCAGTCTGAGCTGGGGAGCCGGCTGTATGGGCTGACATGGGGCTGTGGCCTGGGAGGAGCCACAGGGCAGCCACAGGGTAGCTTGGAGGTAAACAGTGACAGAGGCACAGGTAAAGGCTTGACTTGTCTTGGGAGTGTGTGTGGAGGACCTTTCCCCTAAAATGTCCAGAGATATTGTGGGGAAGAACCTTGAAAAGGTGTTGGCTAGAGGCCCTGGTGACAGGCAGGTATAAGCCATCAAATCAGTCAGCAGGGCAGCCATTCATCATACTTCAGTTGGGTCCATGATCTGGTGAGACTTGGAGGGTAGTTTTTAATAAATTATATATGCAAACAGAAAAACCTGGAAAAATAACCATCAGGGTATTTGCAATGGCTCTCTCTGAGTGGGTTGATGAATATTTTTTAATTTTCTTCTTTTTGGTGTCTGTGCATTTTCTAATTTTCCTGAAAGGAACACATGTTGCTCTTTCAATAAAGTAGAAAAAAAATTGTTTTTGAAAAAATTGAATTACAGAACACATGATACCCGGGGACATGCCTAGGAGCACAGCCATTTTAAACGAAGTCGTCGCCGAAGTACAAGTTGTTACAACCGATCCACATTGACAGTTCCCTCCTCTCACTCCCAGGGCCAGAGAAACACCCTGAGTTAAACCCCCTGCACTGTGCTTTCATGGTTAGCTATGCCACGTACACAGCAGTTGTTAACCACGTACACTCTCTCACTTTCCGCACAGTCCGGCCAGTGTCCACCTCACTAACGCCTTCCAGAAGGAGTCTCTGTTGCTCTCCTCTCTCTCGTTTGGCCTTGCCCATTCCCTGAACCTTGTCCTACCAGGAGAGGGAGGACAGGGAGCTTGGTGGCCAGTATAAGTCATGTGGCCATGGTGCCAATTTTTGATGTACAGTGGTGAGACCTAGGGGGCTGAATGCTCCAGAAGTCACTGTTTTTACCATTACCCTAAGCACATCATCACTCATTCTTGGTCGTTCATATTTATCCCTTCATTTCCTGTTGGAGCTCAAGGCCTTCTTTGAGTCTCAGCTTGTTTGGCAAGGGTGCTGACAGCCTGCCAAGTTCTTACAGCCCTGTTCAGCCTGGATCATCTCCCCGGTCCCCTCTGACCACAGTGTGACCACATGGCCTGGGAGTTGTGCTACCTTGTGTCTAACTCAAGAGCCCTTTGTACTTAGAGTCTTATTACTGTGCATGGACATAGATCAGACCCTGCCCATCCCAACACCTACTGGATTCTACTTTGATTTTGCCACACCATAGGCAAGGTTGAATGGACAGAATACTCCTAGCTTTGGACCAGAGAGCTCTGTGTGATCTGTTTGCTACTTGCCTCCCTGAGCTCACCCAGTACCATTTTACCTCATGTTTTCTGCACTTGAGAAACACTGGCCTTCTTTTTGTTTCTTGAATCCACGGGGTTGTTTATACCCCAGGGCTTTTTCATTCACTTGCTGTTCTCTCTGCCTGGGTCTCTTCACTTGGTGGTTCTTTTTCATCCTTGGGTCTCAGTTCAAAGTCACCGCCACAGAGAGTCCTTCTCTGACCGCTTACTACCAAGGATGTCCCCTCAGGCGCTCTCTCAACCAGGGGTGGGCAAACTTTGTCTGCACTGGTCTGGATAGTAAATATTTCAGGCTTTGTGGAACACAAGCTGTCTCTGTTGCATATTCTCCTGTGTTTTCTTTATAACCCTTTATAAATGTATAAACTGTTCTTAGCTTTCAGTTCCATGCCAAGACAGACTGTGGGCGAGATTAGCCCCTGGGCTGTATTTTAGTAACTTCTGCTCTAGATCATTACCCTGTTTTATTTGCTTCACAATTTATCACCATCTGGAATTATCTTGTGCATTTATGAACTTGACCTTGTTGGTTTCTCCTACTAGAAGGTGGGAAATGTGTTTGGCTTGTAGCTCTGGAGTCTGGTACAGTGCTTGGCACACAGTAGGCCCTCCATACATCTTCATTGGGCGAGTAAGTAAGTAAGTAAGTAAGTAAATGTTTAAGTTTCAGGGGCCAACAAATTTGGGTCTGAATCCACATCTGCCTTTTAGTAGCTGTGTAAATTTAGGCAAATCATTAAACATTATAATTCTCAATTTTTATCCTTGGTAAAGAGATAATAACAAAAGCTCCCTTGTTGTGTTGTTGGGGTGATGAGTCGAGAGGACATTGACAACGCACCCAGCCAGGAGAAAGTTTCATTAAACATTGGCTCCCTTGTGCTTGACTCCTTTGGAGGCCTTCTCCAGTCGGACTATCATCCCTGACCCATTTTATTGACCAGGCCCCAATCTGTGTAGTTCCTCCTTCCCTCATCTTCCCCTTGGTCCATCCTAATCAAGGTCCCACTGTGCTTCATGGCAGAGCCTGTCCAAGTATGACAAACTTCTTGGAGCAGCAGAGTGTCTGTAGCAGAGACAGCTGCATGAAGCTGGGATGAAGGCCACTGGGGTGATTGATGGAAGCTGAGAGAACAGAGCTGTCCCTGTGGGTGTGCAGATCCTCTTGGATTTAGAGGATGGCCCCCACCCCTCTGCATCCTTGGCCAGGCCTCGCTCCAACTCTGAAATTCCCTTGACTCTTAGGAGAAAGATGGGAGGAGACAGCGCAACCAATGCAGAGCTTCCATTCTCCCCCTGAACAGGGCTTCTTGCCTTTTGAACTGCTAATAACTGGAACAAGATCCCTGAAGTGTATGTCCTGCCCAGCTTTGGCCACATGGAGGGTCTTGGAGGAATCCCATAACCCTGGGATGTCAGAGCAGAAGGGAGCTGGGAGAAGCCTGTTGAAGCCCTCTGGTGCCCTCTCAGCTTCTCTTCCCCATTCTCTCTACCACTGCCCCATCTGGCCTTGTTTGCTCTCTCCTGGTGGGTCTGGCCTCTCTGCAGCTGCGATGGTTCCTCTAGTCTACTCTCTCCCTGCTGGAGTCTCCTCCACATCTGATCAGGCTAGTCAGTGCTTTTAAGTCCCTATGCCTTGATGGATCCCATTGCCTCTTGATGAAGTCTGTATTCTTCATCTGCTCTGTGGTGCTGTCTACAGTCTGGCACCCATCTACTCTACTACCCACCTGTCACTCACCTCCCTCCCCTGTCTTATTGCTCTTCCCTGGGCTCCTTTTTGTTACAGCCTTCATGCCAGGCTGGGTCAAATGCCACCTCTCCTGTAAGATAGTCCTGACCTTCCCCTTTCCTTCCTCCAGAACTGTGTGACACTCTCCCCAGGCCTCTAGAGGGGCTCTGTTGAGGCGTAGCTCTACCTCACATTGTGAATAGGTAACACGGGTCAGCTGTTTACCGTATGCCCATCCTCACACTGCCCTGAGTGCTTTAAAGAGTAACTTGGCCGCTCACAACCATATTCCAAGGGGCTGATTATTAAACTACTTTATAGATAAAATGAAGTGAGGGACTATGATGTAACTTGCCCAAATTCACACAGCTGGTGAATTGGAGAGCTTAGACTTGGACCCAGAATCTAACTACAGAGGCCATGCCTAATGCATTGAAGTCATCAAGCTGAGCCGAGCATGGCTTCTGCCCATGAGAGACCCCAGTCTGTGACAGAAGTAATGAGGGACTTTAGTCAAGCATCCATCCTGGCCCTAAACAGGGGCTCGGCACCTACTTACTCATATAATAAACGAATGAGTGGTTATGACTTCTGTTTAGACCACCCCGTTCATCCAGGAGTGAAGCAAGTCCCAGAGGGGAAACGAGGCATTCCAAATCACATGACATACTCATTCTAGGGCCCAAAGACCGTTTGCCCTCGTCTTGGAGAAACATGTCTCAGTGCTAGAATCTACCCTGCTTCTGAGATGGGCACGTCATTGGTACTACCCCAAATTCATGTGTGCTTGGTCCTTTCCTCCTCCATCAGTGGCAACCGTGGGCTGGATGCTGCCTCTTCACAGTTCTCACAGAGGTGATTGAGTATCTGCTGATCAGGTTAGTCTCTGCGGACCTCCTGTAAGCTAGCACTCATGAGGTACTCAGAGTTGAAAATGATTTTACGTGCTGTAGATTCAATGTGAATATCTTTTATAATGGATCATACCTGGATCTCCAAAGTGCAAACCTGATAAACTCTCCCTCCCTCTTAAGAACCCTCAGTGGCCCCCCCAGTGCCTTCTGGTTTAGGCTCAAACTCCTCATCTGGGCTTGCAAGACCTTTCCTAATCGGGGTGCCTCTTATCTTTCCACTGTACCTATCAATGCTCCTGACATTACAGGTAATTGGGACTATCTGCTAGAGGAATTAGTAGGATAAGGTATAAGGGACACAGATCTTGCAGCCTCACACCTGCATCTCATGTCAGTCTTACCTGCTTACCTGTGTGACCTTGGATTTATTACTCACAAACCTAAGCTATTTCCAGGACAACATGCTGCCTCTCTCATTTCCTGTGGTCTCCCCTCCCCCAAATGGTAGAAAGGTATGAAGAGGGTCGTAGTCTGTCAGGAGGAGGGTGAGAGAAAGAGAACCTTGCACAGTGCTGGGACACACTAGGGTCTTTGAAATTTAGTCCTCTTATGCTTCTTTCCTCTGACCAGGTTTTGGATTCTGTTAAATGAATTCTGTTTAGTTGATTTATAAGTGTCAGTTAAGAGATCCAGAGGCAGTTAATTTAGGTGAAATAAAAATTCTATTCATGAGAGTCATGAGTCCCATTTCAGCAGTTCCTAGGGACGCCCTGTCAGAGGACACTCTCTGCCCTTCTGGTTAGCTCAGGGTGCTGAAAGCCTTTGGGGGTCCACAGTAATCCCATCAGAGCACAACTGTAGCCTCTGATACAGGAAGCCTTGAAGGGGAGGGCTGTGGGGCTCCTGGCAGGTATGCCAT
>CM053502.1:32709728-32772501 GCA_028627145.1 Eidolon dupreanum
TATTACTTTTTAGTGTTGCTCTAGAGCTAACAACATGTATCTTTAACTTATCAAAATAAATCTATTTATACTTGATGTTATACTACCTCTTCCTGTACACCTGATTCTTCACACTATTTTTGTTCATTCCTCACTTCACACATGACAGTTATTTCCCATTTCACAAATGAAATAATATTATATTTCTGTTTACTCACATTTTGTACTTTGTACTTTGTTGTCATATATTTTATTTCTAAATAAGTTTTAAACCATGCTTTATGATGTTATTATTTTTGCTCTAAGAGGTTCATTGTCTTTTAAGAGAATTATGAAAAAAAAATAATCTTTTATGTTTAAATTGTCTTTTAAAAACATTTTTAGAGATGCTGTTTATTCTGCCTGTAGATCTGAGTTTCCATCTGATATCAATGGCCTTCAGCCTAAGAGCGGCCTGCAACATTTCTCTTAGTGTAGGTCTACTGACATCAAATTCTCTTAGCTTGCATTTATCAAAAATGTCTTTATTTCATCCTTGCTTTTGAAGAATATTGTTGATGAATATAGAATTTTGAGTGGACAGTTTTTTTTTTCTTTCATGAGTTTCAAAAGTTCCATTGTCTTCTTCCCTCCATTCTTTCTGATGAGAAGTTAGCAATAATTGTTTCCCTATATAGTATCTTTGTTTTTTTGATTGCTATTGAGATTCTTTTTTTCTTTTGTTTTCATAGTTTGACCCTAATATACCTAAGAGTGGTTTTCTTTGTCTTTATCCTACTTGGTGTTTACATAAATTTACATAAATTTATACATTTAAAAATGTATAAATTCAATAAATATGGAAAAGTTTCAGCCATTTTTGTTTTCAAATATTTTTCTTCCCCATTTTCACTCTCTTCTTCTGGGACTCCTATTACATGTATTTTGACCATTTGATATTGTTCTGAAGATTCCTGAGCTTTTGTTCATTTTTCTTCAATCATTTCCTTTTCTTTCCTCAGATAGGATAATTTCTATTGATTTGTCTTCAAGTTTGTTATGCTTCTGCCTCCACAATGTTTTGTTAAGTCTATCAATCTAGTCAATTTTTAAATTTTAGTTGTTAGGTATTTTAGTTCTAGCTTTTATATGGTTTTAATACCTCTTTTGAATTTCCTGTTTGTTCGCTCATTAAGAGCATCTACTTTTAATTCTTTGAAAATATTTAAAATTATTACTTTAAAGTAATTGCTAAATCCGACAGCTGAGTTATCTTGGAATTGTTTTCTTGATTATGGGTCACATTTTTCTATTCTTTGTATGCTAATAATTTTTGATGGTATACTGGACATTGTTGACAATATATTGTTGAGACCTTGAATTCTGTTATCTTCCTCTGAAAAAGTGTGATTTTTGTTCTAGTACACAATGAGGAGTTCTATTACTGGCCCATCACCTTGAATTTTTGTATTCTTATTTTTTCTGCTTTAATATGGAGGCTCTGTGGAAAGCTCAATGTCTTTCTTGAGCTCCTTTAACTTGATGAGGCCAACACCCGAATCTGTGTCCCCTGTGAGTATTGTGGGGCTTGGCTTTAGGCTTTTTTTATGGCAGAACTAAAGTTGTGCTGTAAAATATGGTAGCCACATGTAGCTATTTAAACTTAAATTTATATAAAAAATTTTTTTTAAAATCATTTCCTTAGTTGTACTAGCCATATTTTGAGTGCTTGATAGCTACATGTAGCACAAATAACATTAATATCATTGCAGAAAGCTCTAGTGGTCAGTTGTTACTAAGACTATGCCTTACGTTAGGATGTGGTCCTCATTCTTATGTTATTGTCCTTTTGGTGTCTCAGCTGGAGGCCTGGGTATGAACAATTTCTACTTTATGGATGAACTGAATCTTTTCTGTTCTTTAGCACTGCTTAACTTGTAGTATCTCTGTTCTATTCTCTACCTTGTTATAGCTGCTCTCTGGCAAGCCTGTATACTTTCTCCATGAGCATATACATAGCCTAGCTTTCAGCCAAGGACTCTGTAAGACACCCCTATGCAAACTTCCAGGGACCCCTGTCTGTGCAGTTTACTCCTCCCTCTGCCTTCCCTCACAATTCCAGCCATTTCAGCTGCTCTGATCTCTGAGTTCTCCTTCCTCAGCTCATCAGAATCATATGTTGTACCTGGATTCAAGCTCAGTGCTCTGCAGTGGGGGAAATTATTCCCAGAAAGAGAGCTGGGGCAATTGTGGGGCTCCTAGTGTGAACGACCCTTCTGTCAGGGATCCTAGTCTTGTGCTGCCTGTTATCCAGTGCCAGAAAACTTTGGCCTTCCATATTTTGTCCAGTTTTGTTTTTGTTTGTCTAATAGTGGCAGACATACTTCACACAAGTGATTGCATTGTATTGTGAAGTAGAACCCCATTAATTAACAAGCAACATAAAAATAAAAAATTACCTACCCTGTTTTTTAAAAGTTCCTTTGCTACTGGATTTTTCTCATTTATAATTCACTCTGTTCAACAGCTGGCATCACGTTGTCTTGATGGTTCCTCTTCCTTTGTTCCTACTATTTTTTTTCCCATTTAAATTCTATGGGAAACTCCAAATTCATTCCTTGTATCATGCAGAGAATTCAGCTCTCCACAGCTCCTGTCTTCAAAAGTATATAACCAAAGTCATAGAAATTCTTAGCAGAAAAAAATCCCTCCTCCCATTTAACAGGATCTGCCCTCTTTAGAAGATTGTAGTTATAGAAAGTAAAACAATTTTTTCTGTTCTAATTTTTACTGTTATTGTATTAACAGCAAACTCATCCCCATGCTTTTCTTCTTGACCTCCCTCAAATCTATTTTCTACCCATTGATCAGAATAATATTTCTAAAGCACAAATATAACTATGTCACTCTTCAGTTGCTTTCCCTAGCATGTAAGATAGGATCTCATATCCTCAACTGACATAAAAGTCCTTCTACCAACTGTTCCTTTCTATGTCTTCAGCTTTATCTCTTGTTATTTTCCACATGCCCCTAACACACACATACACACACACTCACACATGCCACATGTATAGCTCCTGTAAAACTGGAGTCTTTGTGGGTCTCAAAACACACCAAGCTATTTCTTTCCTCTATTTCTTTTCTCAGACTATTTCCTCCCCTCACCTCCAACTTTTCCATCTTTATCTGGCTATTCCAACTCATTCTTTAAGACTGAGCTTAGAAAGGTTTTCCTTCTGAAAGGATTCTCTGGTTCTAACCTTCCATAGTTGGATCAGATATCTCCTCAGGGCTCTCACTGAGCTCCCTGCTGCCTACCTCCCCACACAGACAAAGAGAGTAGGACACTATCTGTTCTGTTTGGTTTCACCTGTGCTTAGTACCTGGCACATAGTGTGTTAGTTTGTGCATTCATTTATCCACCCAATAAATGTATATTGAGAATATAGTATGTGTAGGGCACATTGTTTCAAAATCTCTGCCCTATGGGAGTTTGTATTCTGGTGAGAAAGGCAGAAAACAAACAAATAGATATAATATAATTTAGGAAGTGATAAGTCTATGGAGAAAAATAAAGCAAAGTAAGGACAAAGCAAGCAATAGGGTGCTGTTTTGGATAAAGTGTCTCTCTAATCAGGTGACATTTAAGCAGAAACCTGAATAAAGCAAGGGAAGGAGCTGTGCAGATATCTACGGGTACACCATTCTAGAAGAGAGAATAAAGAATTTGAAATGGAAGATTTCTAGGTATGCTCAATGAATAGCAAGCAGACCACTGTGGCTGTAGCACAGTTAGTGAGAAGGGGAGTGACAGAAGAGGCCCCAGATCACGGGACCTTCTTTGGATTTCCACACTTCTCCAAGTTTAGGGAAGTTGTTGGGAGTTTTTGAACAGGAGAATGACATGATCAGACTGGTGTTTTAAAAGGCCCATGTCGGCTGTTCTGTTGAGAATAGACAGTAGAGGGGCAAGGGAGGGAACCAGAGACCAACTGGGAGGTAACTGCAGTGGTAAAGGCAAGAGAACATGTGCCCTGGACCAGGGTGTTAACATTGGAATTGGTTAACTTAGTGTGTATTTGTGGCATAATGATTTAATTCAGTTGCTTTATATCTAGCTCCCCTAGGAGCCTATAAACTTTTGGAAGGCAAAGACTGTGTTTGATTTATCTTTATGTCGTAAGTCCTTAAAATAAGGCCTGCTAAAGAAGGCATACAATATTATTTTTAAACCACTTTCTTTTCTTTTCTTTCTTTCTTTTTTTTTTTTAAATAAGTGAGTATCTGCTTATAAGCAAATGATTGAAGGATGACATATGATATCTCATTGTTACCCCCATCTCCAGATGAAGAAACTGAGGTTCAGAGACATTAAATCTCGATCAGGTTCTTGCAAGCCACAAAGGGATGAAGCCAGTCTTTCAAGTCTGTCTGACCCCATAGCCCTTACCTTTTCAATTTCGTCAGCTGGGCTGGTACAGAAAGAGTGCTGGGGAGCCACAGGAGAAAAGGCTAGATGGAATTCCCGGCCATGAGCAGCAACCCCCGCCCGTGATGACAGACAGAGCTTCCTTCAAGAACAAAGTCCTGAGATATTTCCTGAGTAGAAATGATGTGGTTTTGGTAAAGCCTCCTTTCTAGGCAGAATCAACATGCACCTGTGTGGCTAGTCTTTCTGATTCACACATGGGGGTTATATTTTATTTTTCTATTTTTTGAAAATAAAAAGAAAATGTAAAGAAAAAAGCGAAGTCCCAGTTGCCAAGTCTGTTAACGACACACATAATGGTGTGTTAACACGGGTGATTATCGAGCTGGACAGCACCCAGATTTCTGCCAAAACAAACCTTTCTGCTCAGCTGACCTGGGAATGCTTCAGTCAGAGTGAGACAGAGCGAGGAGGGTGAACTACAGTTTTTCATGGTCTGGAAACAATTAATGCCACAGCTATTGGCATTGCTGCCTTTGCTGTGGGCTTTTGGTGGGAAGGACTGGACCTCAGGTCTCTTACGACCCCTCCACAAGACCGCAGGCCAATCTCCACTTGTCTCTGGGTCTCAGTTTTTCCACAAGTGGGTTGGATTAATGATCTAAGATTCATTGGTTTTAACTTTCTATGCTTCTGGGCAGCCTTCAAAGAGCCAGGGGACTAACTGAGCTCTGGGCCCCTTGTGCGTGTAAGCAAGAAGGAGGGTCTCATCTGCACAGCAGAGCCAAGCTGGCACCACCAGTTCGGTGGCCTGTACAACACCTTCAGATTGCTCTACCAGCTGTGACGCCCTGGGTGTCACCTAGGTCTCTATTTTCTCACCTGTAAGATGGTAAATGGGCTTCCCTTAACGATCTGTTATGAGCGTTAAACAAAATGCAAGATGTAAGGTACTTAGCACAGTGCCTGGCACATAGGAAATCACAATACATCTTAGTTTCTTACCCTTATTCCTACACTGCCTTTATTCTTTCTTCATTTTTTTTCTTCTTTTCCTTCCTTTATCCCCTCCTTTTTTCCTCTTCTTCTCTTCCAGGAGAAAAATCTGTCTTGAATTATGATGCTGTGAGCCAGTTTATCTGCTTCATTCAATTGCAAATTACTACAGCAGAGACCATGTGTGGGTCACATTTTTATCCTGTTTATCTGCATGCACAAAGTAAGTGCTCAATAAATCCTTGATGACTCAATGATGGAGTCGAAGGCAAGCTTACTATCACTGGTTTCTTGGCTTTCTCATCTCTCTTTCTTCTGATGGAAACATGAAAAGCATACGCACTCACACTCTCACTGACTTGCTTGCATGCCCCTCCCTTTCCCAGGCAATAAAAAACATTAAATTCTAAAATGAAACAAAGGTAATGGAAACCAGAAAGCCATGTTTTGTGTGAGATCGAAAACATATGTTAAGAATGAGGATTCAAAATGATGAATCTGCACAAGGCTGTTGGCAATGTCCCCTCTCTGCCTTGCTGCTCTGGCCAGAAGCAGGAGCGTGCAGATCTGCTATAGCCCCCAAAACGAGACAGCTGCAATGGTCAGCGCAGCAGGCCTGGCCTAGCCATGGGCACGTTCTTCCTTCAAGCATCTCCTGGAGAGTACTACGTAGTTAGGGGGTGAGGATCACACAATATTTTCCTGACCTTTAGAAACATGGGAAAAGGATCTCTGTGGGTTCAGAAACAGAGGCTTTACTTCTGTTTTGCCCTTAAGATAATAGACACTATCACTTGTTGGTTCTGTCCTGTTAAAAGATAAATTGAGGCATACTACACATTTTTTGAGTTTAAGCAAAGATTGATTCGAATCAGGAAGCATCTAATCTAGCAAATAGAAAGGAGCTCCAAGAGATGTCCAAAATGAAAAACTTTTACAGGCAGACAAGAGCAGTAATAAATAAGTTATACTAGGCAAAAAGCAAACTGGTATCACAAGGATACTTTCCTTTAGGAGATGGCAGGGGTCTGTCAGGTAGGTTGCCTAACTAGTGCTGATCAGGTAATTCTTGATTGCCTGGTTTAAGATCCCATCTCTGGGAGAGCCGGAACTATAATTAAGTTAAGTCTTGGTTTGGTGATGTGGGACTTAGTGCAAGTGACTCAATTTTGGGTATGAACACTCTTCTGAGGTAAGTATTTTATCTGTATTAGGTCAATAGCTATTTTACAGGGTTATTTTGAGTATTCATTCTTCCCACTTTACAAATGAGGCAATAAAGGTACAAAGTCTCATCGGTAGACTGAGAATATAATGTTAGTAACACCCATCGATGCTGAGTTACCATTTATTTGTTTACTTATGCATTCATTCAGTAGGTGTTTATTGTGCACCTGCCGTAGGCCAGACACTGTCAGTTAGATGGGTTAGATGACATTGAACAAGAGAGATAAGATCTGTTGTTATAGTTGCCCGGCAAAGATGTCAAGACCTGTTCAGTGTTCAAGTTCACTGATTATGATATAAGAGAAATTCCAGGTGCTGTGAGCCTTTGTGATACAAGGAACTTGGGTCTGAGGTTACTGGGGAAGCTCTCTTGAGGAGTCACTCAGGGGGAGGCCTAGAAGATGAGTGGGAGCTATCCAGACAAATTGAGGTGATATCTTCCAGCTGAGGGAAGATGTGTGAGAAGGCAAGAAAGAGCATGGTGTGATAAATGGAAAGAAAGAGGCTTGAAAGATAAGGTTTTTATCCTTTATCTCCTTTCATCTCCTCTATCATGTAATAATAATAATAATAATAATAATAAACAATAATTATTATTAATATTCTTCTTTAATGGAGCAGGAAACTGAGGCTAAGTAAATGGCTTGACCAAGATCACACACCCAGAAATTAAGTGAAAACCAGTGAATTCTAAAACACATGGTATATTTGATAAGACCTCTGATGGTCTGGCGTTTTGAAAAGGCTAAAAGTGAAACATGTGACAGAGAACTAGAAATCTTTGAATCCCAAGGTTCTGAGCCATGGGGTCTGGGCTGCATCAGAAGCAGAGACAGCAGAAACCCAGGCAACTATTAAAAAATTTTATGCCATGGGCCTCTCCTACCCATTAGAAATGATAGGTTCTAGGTGGCTGTGGATGACAGTATCTCATTCCTGTTCCCGATGTTACCTGGGGGAATCCCCAGACACCTCAGGGGCCTGGATCTAAAACTGTCTAAGGTCCTGTGATTGTACATGCTTAAAACTGCAGATTAGGTATTGCCTCTGCTAGGAAGCCTCCTTGGACACTTTGAGCTTGGTTTGATCTCCTCCTTTCTTTGGTTCTCCCACATACACCGACCCTCCCTTGCTCCCTGGGAGTTTGTTTTTTTTTTCCCCTGAATCACACTGTATTATGCATGTTCATTCACTGGTCTGTCAGCCCCACTTGAAGGTGAGCTTGGGTCCAATTTATCTCCATGTTCCAGTCTGGCCCAGGGCTTTCTGATGCTAGCTGATGGTGAGTGAGCACTAATTTTCCATCTCTTTTGGAGGGAAGGCAGCCTCTGGGAATTTGTGAGTTAAATGGCTTTCATTAGCCCAAAGGTGGTCAGTGTTGAAAATCAGATCAGTGGTGGAAAACCCACAGGAGGGCTCAGAGAATATGTTTTGGTTTCTAGGGGAGAGGCCACCACACCTGCTTTAAAGTGGACGTTATTGCCTGTGTATGGTGTTTTAAACTCAGGTGAGAGAGACATCGGGGAGGTGGAACCCAGGCTGGAGAGGGTCTGGGCTGGAGAGGAAGAGTTGCATTTCCACCTGCTCTGATGGTGTCCCTACCTTTGGAAGTCACATTTAACTGCTTTCTGTCTACACATCCATGTCATAAACATGTACTGAGCACCTGCTATGTACCAGTTACTCTGTTCTATGCTGGGGAAATAGAAATAAAGCAATGAGTCTATTTGGGAGAGATGGGAAAGGAAACATATGTGGTGCAAAGTGCTTTACATAAGAAGCAAGACCTTCAGAAACCCAAAACCAGGGGTGAGTCTCTCTGGGAGAACTGAAAGAGATACGTAAAAAAGATAACATTTAATCTGAGTCTTAAAAGATAAGTAGGAGCTTGAAGGCGAAGCAAGGCATTCCTGGCAGAAGAAACAGCATGAACAAAGGCCCAAAGGATTGCAAGGATGTGTCCACCTAGGGAGCAGGACCAAATTAGTTCATTGTGGTAAGAACATAGTACACGCTTGAGGGTAGAAATAGAAGGAAAGGAGGCCACAGTGACAGCAGACCTAGCACTGGACTTACACTCTACAGTGTCATAACCACAGTATCTCTTGTGAAACAGCATGAGAAGATACTGACCCCTGAGGAGGAGAGAAAATTTTTCACTCCTTCCTGTCAGTGGTCCCATCAACCAAGCATGAAGAGCCCAGTGGCCAGTGGAAGAAGCTGGATAGGTGTTAAGTATGGAAATTGTGGCCTGTGCACTGCAGGAGCCCATAGGGCTGCAGTATTGGGGGTTAGAGGGGTGTCACCATAGGAGGGCCTGGCATATACTCCAAACAGAATAACAGCCAAGAGCCATGCCAGCGATGTCTCCCCTTGGTGCTGCCCCTGCTTCCTCCAAGAGAGGATTGATCAAAAGTTCTCTAAGGAGAGTAGACTGGGAAAAGGAGAAGGGAGGTGAGGCAAGGAGGAGGGCATCAAAAGGGAAGGTGGGCTCCATGCACCTGCAGTCCATTGCCCTGGCTCTGAGAAAACATGGGGGTACCATATGCAGAGCCCATGGTAGCCTTGGCTCTCTGAGAAAGCCTCATTGGTACCAGGCTTCAGGAAATGCATTACCCCTTGCATCCAGGCAGCTGTCCCATTCCAGAACTCCCCCTTAACTCAGCAAATCCTCTCCCCAGAGTTGTGTGCTGAGAGGAGGTGTCCCATTGGACTTTGACCTCAGCCTGTACGTTTTTTTCATTCTCCACCTGTATCTGGCCCTGAATTGGGAAGCCTGAGATCTCTGGTTCCCCCTCTGCCCTCACGGCCTCCCAAACTCGATATCATTTCCTTGCAGCTTATGCTGTGCGACTGAAGGCTTCTCAGTAATGTGAGTTCATTGAGGATTCACGCTGTGTCATATACATCTGTATGCCTGGTCTCCAGCATGGGGCCAGTGCTGGAGATGAGATACAGACAAATATTATCTAACTGTTTCTGAAAACAGACAAAACTGGTGATGACACACCTTAGTATGTGTGGGGAGGAGTAACAGGGATCATCAACCTATTCTTTTCCAGATGGATTTTAATCTCTTCTTTTTTTAGCAGACACTTTTTCCTTCCACATTCTCACTCTCTACCCCAACCCAGCCATGGAGAGGTGGGTGGGAGCAGAAATGTTCCTTTTTCTACCTACCTATCTGTCTGTCTATCTATCTGTCTGTCTGTCTGTCTATCTATATATCCATCCATCCATCCATCCATCATCTATCTATCCTCTATCTATTATCTATCATCTATCAACTGACCAGAGCAGCGATTTGTTTTGATTGACATGCATAAACCATGACTTTGAATAGAATTTAAACTAGAAGCCCACCTGATTTAATACTCTCTTTTTCCAAGTGAAGAATCTGAGGTACATTTTTGAATGAGACACTATTATTGGATCTGTAGAGGAATGGGCTTGAGAAGTAGGGTCCTGGCATTGGAGAACAGACCAAATGTGGGAGTTGCAAGCATTCAAAAGTGAGCTCAAATGCAAGAATGCATGCAGTCCAGGTCCACAGGGAAGAATGGTCTCTAGAGAACATGGTGATGAGCAATTGATGATATAGAAAAATTGGCCTCAGGGAGAGATGATCTGGCCATGGTGCATGGGCTATATGCCAGGTCCTGTGCTGAGTGCTGGAGGGTGAGATGAGTTAGACAAGTGCCTAAGGTGATGTTGTTTAGTCATCAAGAGTGTACATTATGGGGTCAGATCTCAGGAGCTTGAATTTCAATTCTGTCACTTTATAGCAGTATGATCACAGACAAGTAGCAAATTCTCCAAGCCTCACTTTCTCTATCTGTGGACTAATAAGGATGGTGATAATACTCTCCTCATAAGGTTGTTGTAGGTATTAAATAAGACAATGCATATAGAGCACTTAGCATAGCCCTGGGGTATAGAAATGCCACATTACATCTTAGTGACCATTATTATAGGGAGAAGGGTCAACCACACAGGTGCATTGTAATGGAGTGGGATTAGAAGGCAGACTGGTTTAAAGTGGAGTGTCCTGAGTTAAAGTCCCTTGAGTGAGGATAGGATCAGTTGTAGAGTCTGGGATGGAGCTGAACCTTTAGAGGTGAGTCATGTGGCTCTGGCAGTGGTGTGCAAACAACAGGAGGCAGGCAAGGCATCTCAGTCAGAGAGAAAAAGTGGCTGGCTCCAAATCACACAATGAATCAGTGGCAGACTTAAGAAAAGGACTCCCTCCTCCAAGCCTTTGTCCTTGCAGCTCCTTCTCCTTGAAACAAGTTACTTCTTGGTACTTTATCATCTGCCTGGTAAATGGCTACCCATCATTCAAGATGCAATTCAGGAGAGTAACACGCTGGCTAAGAACAGGGCTCTGGAATCTGTCTGACTTCTGTTCAAACCTTGCTTTTTGCCTTACTGAATGTGTGACCTTTGGTAAACCATTTACCTTTTAAAATTTCTGTTTCCTCATCTGTAATATAGGGGTAATGATAATATCTGCCTTACAGGATTGTTGTAAGAATTAAATCATGTATGTATGTAGTGGCTGAAACATGGTATACTGTTTGGTTCCCCAAAAGGATATGATACATTCAAGTTCTGATTTCCCTGTACTGTGAATTTAAACATATTTGGAAAAAAGATCTTGAGATGAATTCAAACTGGATTTAGGGTATGTCCTAAATCCAATGATTGGTGTCTTTATAAGAAGAGACACACAGAGACAGTGAAGAAGGTCACTTGCTGAAGGAAGCAGAGGTTGGAGTGATGTGGCTATAAGCCAAGGAACACCAAAGATTGCTGAGAGCCAACAGAAGCTAGGAGAGAGGCATGGAACAGATACCCCCATCAAAGTCTTCATACGAAACTGACCCTACTGATACCTTAATTTGTGGCATCCTGAACTGTGAGAGAATTAATTTCTGTTATTTTAAGTTACATAGTTTGTGGTAATTCGTTCAGGCAGCCCTAGGTAACTAATGCACATGACAAGTACTCAATGGATGGTGATCATTAGCACATTATTATCTATGAAGCTATTCTTTACACCCTGGGAAGAACTGATTACTCCTTCTTGAAGTCCTAGCATACCCTGTACATTCTTGACATGTCTTTGGGGAGTTATTTGCTGATGTAGTCATCCCTGACATTGCACTTTGAATCCTTTAAGGGCAAGGGGGTCTGTCTGGCTCATCTTTGTATCTGCAGTGCCCAGTATAGGGCCTGGAGCAGAAAAGGCATTTCGTAAAGATTGGACAAGAATTCAGGTTTTCTGTCTCTCTATTGGCACCCAGGTCCCTGTCAGCCTCCTGTCTTGACAGAATACTTCATGATCAAATGCAGAGCATCTGGTACCCTTCCCTGCCCTTCCCCCACATCTGGCTGAATTAGGTGTGAATGAATCAAAAACATAAGGATTCCATTTGCTTTTCCCTGCTTATTTTTAAGCGTGCATTTAGAATTAATCAGCCAAGCATGACTGAGAGTTTTGACAAACCCAAAATATTAAGGAAAGAGTTCAAGATGTTTTGATGATCCCCAGTGCAAAGGTGGTTAAGCTGTTGGCCCAACCATTTATTCTACTTGAGGCCAGTGGAATTTTGACTAACAGCAGCCTGCACCAGTCTTGTAGGTCAAGGTGGGAGATGCACATGGAGACTCTGACATCCCGTTTCTCCCGGAGGTACTTGGCCCCAGGATTCACACTCTCCAGGGGACAGCCAGTGCCGAGATGTGCTGGGAAGACAGAGTGCTGAGTGTTTGCCTAGTGTCAGAGCTGCCATCGTTGGCTCAGGAATAAGGTCCTCAGTGTTGCAGTCCTAAGCAAGTTTGACGCCACTTACTGATCTTTAGAATTTCTGAAGACCACGATAATAGGTGTGAGGCAGAGATGGGTACTGCTAGACCCTGCTGGAGGGGACAGTCAAGAGGTCAGATGGCTTAAAAATTGATGCACAGTCTTCTCTCTCTTTGAAAGAACAAATTAGTCACTGTTTTTCCTTATACAAAAACAGTAACTGCTTTTTTTTTGTATATGTGGAAAATAGTCATGTAGAGAAATATTTATAGGGGGAAAACCTACTTATATCTCAAACTTGTAGAGATACCACCATTGACACTTTGTTACATGTCTTTCTAGACATTTTTCTATGACTGCATATGTACATATTACATATAAATTATCACATTGTACCCTCAATTCTCGGTTCCCAGAATATAAATGATGTGCCCCAAACTGAGTAGAGAGATACTTCATATATATATAATGAAACACATATGTAATTATATAATAATTGAATATATACTTTTTATATATAATTAAATATATTAATTTTAAAAATAAAATTGGGACAAAATTGGGAGTATACTGTTATGCTTTTTGTACTTTGATTGTTCAGCTATTTATCTTTTAGATTTTAGCTTAAATGTCATTTTTCTTGGGAGTTTTTTGCCTGGACCAGAGCAGCTTACCCAACTACATACTCTCACAGTACTCTATATTTATATTGTGACATGTTGTAATGCAGCAGTAAACATTTCCATATAAATTTGGCAAGCATGGAACAGAGACTGACTTGAGCCATAACCCTACCCACCACTTCTCTAATCCTGCACCTGACTCCGTTCCCTGAGGTCCTGGGGTAGAGAAGAAGTGGCTAAAGGAATTCTATCTGATATTGACTCCAAGTTAAAGCTAAGAATTCAGAACTGTACTATGGTTTACCACCTAACATGGAGGATGAAGAAAGACTTTGGTAGGTCAAGAAATAGAGATCTCACCTGAGTTCTCTTCATAGAAGGACAACAGGGCACTGAATCTCCTTGTCGTTATTACCCCAGTGTGGGTGATAGCTGGAATGGGTATCTTAGCAATTGACAGAATTCCACATAGCTTCCTGACCTATGATAAGGCCTACCATGGAGAAAAGATTACATAGAAGCCATTATCATTCACCAGTTACACAAAAAGAAAAGAATCAAAAGCAATAACACATTTCTGAGGAGAGTTGAAAACATTATTACAATTATCAAAGACTTGGAAGATATAGTCAAGGTGTTTTCTTGCTCATCCCCACTTAATTTTTCATTTGTCGGGGTAAAAGAATTCTTGAGATGATAATAGTTTATCATAACAGTAATTAGGTGGAGGCTCTAATCGAGCTGCTGTTTCAGATGTATTCTTCTTCTACAGCTAAGCAATACAGCCCTTGACATTGGATATGTAGCTATTGAGCTGGCAAGTGCATTTTCTCCATTCTGAATCACAGCGAACATTAGAGGCAATTTGCTTTCATCTGGTAGGTTGATTAGTAATATTCTACTCTCCTGATTCAGGGATTTGTCAGTTCTCCAGATCTATGCTTGTTTATTCTGTAGAATCTTGACGGCCTCGTCATCTTACAGGACATCACGTGAGCATTTCCACAAGCTTGATCACACTATGTAATAGCTTAATGACACTTTGTAATGATGGTCTTCAGGACATGTTACCCTAAAATATGGCACCTTGACATATTGAATATTCTAGACTGAAGGAGTATGAGAAAATGGCTGAAGCAGGAAAGTCACTAACACCATCTCTCTTTGCCCTTCTTCCCTGAAACATGTCATAAAACTCCCATGTGAGAGGTACCCTCCCTGTACTTGAGGAAGAAAGATGTTTTTACCACCACAGATGGGGACTTTGGGGTCAAGAAATCTGTACAAACAAACCTTTTTAAACTAACCTTTATCTTCCATGTTATCTCTTCACTATTTATTATTCAAGCCCACACTCTTTTGTCTTGTCAAATTTGTTTGTTTGTTTGTGTATGTATGTATGTATGCATGTATGTATGTATGTATGTATTTATTTCCTAAAAGATATAAAAACTTCCTCCTCTGGTCGCTTCTTTAGGTCTTCATTCTCTTGTGAAGGCTCCCATGTACATTTAAAAATTAAAAAAAAAATTATATGCTTTTCTTTTCTTAATCTGTCTTGGTCAGTTCAATTTTCAGATCCAGCCAGAGACCTTAAGATGGTTGAGGGAAACTTATTCTTTCCCTACACTAGGTAAGACCTAGAAATAGCAGATAACCTAGATGTTTGGCAAGATACATGTGTGCAGATGGTGAGCTATACATCCTGTGAAATTGAGCTCTATATAGCTCCAGCGACTTAGAGCAGAGTTTTTTGTAAAAGGCCAGATAGGAAATAATTTTAACTTTGGGTACACGGTCTGTCTTGCAACTTGCTTAACTCTGTTGTTATAGGGAGGAACCAGCCATAGACAATATGCAAACCAATGTGCATGACTCTATTCCAACAAACTTTTATTTATAAAAACAGGCTGAGGGCTTGGTTTGGTCTGTTGGTCTTAGTTTGCAGACCTCTGATCTAGAGCATGGTCAAATGTCTCCTCCAGACACTAAATGGTCTCTCCTATTCTCTTTTCCACTGTGAAGGAAGCATGATGCTAAGTGGGCTTCTTAAAAATTTGGAGCCAGTTGATGCCATATTTGGGTGTATTGCTCTTACCTATTTGCCACGTGACCTGAAAAACTGGTACCTTCAAGAAAGGTCCAGATTAAAAGGAGGAACTCTAGCTCTTCCAAAATGCAGAATTCTTTTGACCTACAAATACAATATGAGGACTTGAGGTGTCTGCAGTAAACTGCGATGCTGAATGGTCTGACATTAGAATAGCATCCTAATATTCTTACTTTCCTTAATCTTCTGATCTTTTCCTCAGTACTCTGCCTAGGCAGTTTTGTTACCTCTTCCTCATTTGCTATAGGCCAAATTTGTGGCTAAGTTTCAAAGAGCCATCCTAACTGTCATAGAGTCTTCCTGACTTTTACAGCAAATTTGGATAGATAGTTGACTAACTGAGCTATCATTTTCCTTATGTGAAGACTTCTAAAACCGCTAATCACAGCTAACCAAATCTACAGTCCTTATAATTACTATTGCTTTCATATCATTCAATGTCTCCATGCTTCCAACCCATCTCTGTCTTAGCACTTTGTACTTCTAGGGGTTATCACCACCCAATTCACTACCAGCAAGGGGTTCTTTATTGCCATCTGACCTGTGAGTATTATAGTTCTAGAATCCCACCCGGAAGGTCTGCTTTCCAGGAACACTTCTTATGGCAACTCTCTTAGATTAGGTTATCCCAAAAAGTAGATCCAACTTCCTTTGTCCAAGTATGTCACTGACTTTCACACTGCTGTGCTTTTCTTTTAGGCAGAATGGACAATCTTCAGGATCCAGCTTTGTGCCCCATTCTCCAAAGCTTTGTCTCATACCACCCTTTCCTCAAAGTCAAGGTACTGGTCAAGTAAATCATTTTCTCAAATACCTCATTTATAACACTTAACAATGGATCTGCCCTTGTTTCTAGATGATTGCTAGTGACTGTTGGTCTGCATATTATTGTTTACAAGACTGTTTCCCCTGAGGCTGTTAGTGATGATAATGAATGGCTATTTCCCTAGCATCAAGCATTTTGCCTAGCAAAAAACCTTAAGCATATCTTAAGATATTTTTGCTGAATAACTGAATGAATGGATAGGTACCATGGGGATGCTTGACTGTACTGAAGACACCAAGCCTCCAAAACTGCACTCTCTGCTGACTCGTACTGGTTGGTGGGGTTTCTAGTCCCATAAACAGCTGCCCCATTTAAATTATTTGCTCTGTATTTTTTTCTAAGCCCCTAAAACCTTGAGGCACAATAACCTCTTCGCTTGCATGAGATTTGCAAGTCATCAATTCCCGACCATGGGCCGTTTCCTTTGTCAAGGGGAGAAAGTGATTCCCTGCAGTCCTCTGAATTTACAGAGAAAAGCCATCCAGATGTGGCTGGCCTACCTCTCTCTGCTTCCTCTCTCTCACAGCCCCCCTAATTTTGCCTCCAAATGAAATTCATTCCTGGCTGAGGGGAGAGAGGAAGGATTAGGGAGTCCACATGCAGCTTCTTTCAAGCTACAGGGGAGGGCAGATGGTTCTACTCAATGTTTTCTTTACATACAGATTTTGTTCCTTAAGGCAAAATGCAGACTGTGACTACCCAGGCTGGCTTTATGTCAGCCTTGGGGGCTTGAGTGGCCTTCCTATGCTGGGTCAGTGCATGGCAGGAAGAGACCTGGCTGTTGCAGGCTTCTGAGTCAAGAAGTGCTCTGGGATCCAGGTTGGAAGAGGTGTTACCAGCCTCAAGTCTGGGCTGAGCTCTTGTTTCTTATATTGAATCATAGTCTGAAATAACTAGGAGCTTGGTGAGTTCTGGAATAATCAGATAGAGAATTCTAGGAGTGTTAGGCCTTATGTTTTGCTTTGAAAAATGGGGATGGTTTGTTTGGAAGGAAGTGGGCATTCTAAACAAACCAAATAATGTGAATATGGTAGCAACAATTTGGATTGAAATTAATTTCAATCCAATCAATCCAATAAATTTTTGTTGAGTATCTAGTGTTAAAAAGTGATTTAAAAAGACAGTTTAGGTGATACAAACAAACTTATTTAATACTTCATGGAGGGAAGTGTCCATTTGGAGAACTGCAAATTGGGGCAGGATCTTTTATAGGATAAAGAATAAAAAAAAAAGGAAGAGAAAAATAGAAAATACCCAATTGTCTGGGGCCATGTAGTTGTAACCGCATGCAGACTTCATTTCTTTAAGACAGTTTTTTTCTGATTTAAGCAGACTTTGCCAAGTTAATGGCATTATGACTCATTTGCTTTTTCCATCCTTATTCTTCCACCTTTGCAGGCCAATTCCATTAATCATCAAGCCGTAGGACATAAGGACATAAGGTTCCTGGCCAGTGTCAAATCTTTTAGGAATAAAGCTTCGGGTCTATTGATCACTAGCTTCCATTAAACTATGGATAACATCTTGGCTTCAGGTGTGTTTCAGCCCCACCCACCACGGGACCAGATGGGATGATACCGTACCTAATTCCAGAAATGGACACAAGGATCAATTAGCCCTATCTAATCAGTAGCATCCATGACACCCATGGCCCAGACTCCCTTAGTTTCCATGACTAAGGATTTTTTCTCTACATAATCTATTCCCCTCAAGACACCAGAAAGCTAGGTGTTTGAGAGGTAGCTCACTGGTGTCTCTGGCACTTGTAACTCTCTAAAAGAAAACTTTACTTTCTTTGCTTCAAAACCCATGTGTGTCTCTCTGGACTTAGATATGTACAGGCAGATGGGCCCCTTTGCTCTGGTAACGTAGTTATCCTTGTTTTGAGTGAGAAGGAACAAGGAAATAAGTATAGGTCCTAGAGTTGGCTTGGCATCTGGTGGTCAGCTGACTGCATTTCTGGCCAGGCAGAGCATTTAAAAGGACATGAAAATTATCTACGTTTTGATTTGCTGAGATTGAACCTTGGGCAGGAACAGCTCTATCTTGGGCTTAGAAATTCATTTTCACAGTGGCATGTGTCAGACATGTGTGTTTATGGATCTGTCCCCCATCAGGCAGTAAGTCACTTGTGGACAGGGACTATCTACATTTAAGCTAAAGATTCAAAGAGCTCGGCCATTTAATCTGTTCCTCAGCACCAGGCCTGGTACTAGATGGTGGGGATCAGAGTTGAATATGGTTTCTGAAGTCAGGCTCATAGCCTAGCAGTTACAATAATGTAGAGACTTGTGTAAAGGTTTAGAACATCACAGGGAAGAGAGTGATCAATTCTGTCCAGGTAGGTCAAGAATGTCCCATAAGAATATGAGTCTAAACTGAGTTTTGAAGGAAATACAGGATTTCCTTGGCTGAATGGGGAAAGAAGTTTAGGTTGACGAACACATATAGAAAAGCTCAGATGTGTATTTGGGGGGAACTATAAATAGTTTGTATTTTCAGAGTGTTCATTCAGTAATTGTGAAGTACCTGTACTTTACGTGATAGGAACTCTTCCAGGTGCTGGGACTACAAGAATAACCAAGGCAGACATTTTCTTTCTCGCTGTATTAGTCTGCTTGAGCTGCCTTAACAAAGTATCACAGATTGGGTGGCTTGAACAACGAAAAATTATTTTTCTCACAGTTTTGGAGGGTAGGAGTCTGAGATCAAGGTGTTAGCAGGGTTGGTTTTTTCTGAGGCTTCTCTCTTTAGCTTGGAAAAGGCCATTTTCTCCTTGTATTTTCACAGCGTGGTCTACCTTCTGTACATGTCTGTCTCCTAATTTACAATTCTTATGAGGACACCAGCCAGTATGGAATTAGGTCCCACCTTAATGAACTCATTTTACCTTAATTACCTCTTTTAGAATTTTATCTCCAAATACAGTCACTTTTAGAAGTACTGGAGGTCAAGGCTTTAATATACGAATTTTGGGGGAGATGATTCAGTTCAATACTCACGGTGAGTTTACATTCTAATGTGTGTCAGGGTGAGGGGGCAATAAATGGCTATACCAATAAACATACTTGGTAATTTTAGATGATAAAAGCATTATAAAGAAAGAAAAATAAGATAATGGCCTAGAAATTGACTACTTGTTATTATATATATTATATTATGAATTACATATTATAGCACATATATACAATATCGACAAATACTGTTGGATCACCTTTTATGAGTCAGGATTTGGGTTTGTTGTTGGGGATCAAAAGGTCTGTCACACATAATCCTTGCCCTTAAAAAGTTCGCAGTGCAGAAACCTATGTGGACATATGAAAATGTATGAGACATACACAGTGAGATTTAAATGGTTAATCGTGAACACTGGAGCTGAGTCAGCTGGATGAGGGGAGGTGGTGGTGGTGGGCTAGTCAATGTCTCAGGGTGTTTAGGTTCTACCCAATGGAGAAAATCCATTTCCATCTTGGGTCCCAGAGATGAAATTCATTTGCCACCAAAGGTTGTGGAAACAAAACATTCTTTGATGATGGAAGCCCAAGCACAGAGCCCTGTGTCCTGCCTTTTCTCTGAACCTGAGACCAGGTAGATATAGAGGCTCAGATCAGAGAAGAGTGGGTAGATGCCAGCGGGATTAATTCGTTATTAGCAGTAGGCATTTACTCTGGGCACCATGGTAGATAAAGGCTTGTACTTATAGTGACCTTTGAATAAGTTCTGAAGCAGAGACTGAAAACACAAGCCCCCTAGAACGTGACTGTGTCAGTCCAAACCAGTAGGACAAGAGCAGTAAGAGTCTCTCAGGAGGGGCCTGCAAAAACCAGGCGGAAACAGGAGAAATCCACCTGTGTCAAACTGAGATTAGTTCCTCAAGGAGAAGGAGCAAAACCTCTGTCAGCAGTTTAGGGCAGATATTCTCAAAGCTTAATGGGCCCAAGAATCTTTTGGAGAGCCCGTATGCCTATAGAGGATCAGGCCTCACCTGGCATTCAGTAGGGGGTTTGTGGTAGGACCCTGGAACCAGCATTTTGAACAAGCCACGCCCTTTCCTCCCAACATGTTTTGGATGTTCATGTACATGCAGATATGGATCTATGCCCACAGATGTAGGTAGTGGGATTGCTGATCACACTCCAAGGACTTCTGTGTTATTAAATACAAACAAGACTTGAATTAACTGTATGATAAATTGTATATAGTGTTCTAGTCTATGAGTAATTTAGTCATTCTCAACTAACCCTTTTGGATCACAAAAGTCCCTAGTTAATGCAGCTGTGCAAATATTGTTTTATATATATATAAATATTCCTGGATCAGGTAGACCCTGCCTATCTCAGTAACCATTTGGACTACCCACTTCCACGTGTCTGAGGAACAGCCTGAGGGTTTACTACTTTGCTCAAGTTCCGAAAGCAACTGCAAGGAAGAGGAGAGGACCTTGTTACGCTGTTTCACAATGATTACTCATAACATCTATTGAGAGCATACCATGTGCCAGGCACTTGGGTTTCAGGCAAAGACTGAAAGGCAAATAGTTTAACTGGGCAATGATCTCAGGAAAGACCCATCAGGAAGTGAGACAGGAAAGGGAAGGAAACGAGTAAAAAGTGTGTTATCAAGTATATCACTCTTTGATGCAGGACAGGGCAGATTCCCCCAAGTAGAGGGAGACCAAGCCCTATACTGAGAGGAGAGTGTCCTTTTACAAAGAGTGTAGAAAGAATTTAACACACCTGCCAAAGTTAGAGTCAAAAGGAAAGTTTATTGGAGAAGGACTAACACTCTGTAGATGAGCGTGATCTCCTCTCAGAGGCAGAGAATGAGAGAGCCTAAGAGAGGCTCAGAGGGACAGAGATAATTTGCAGAGGAGGACAGTGAGAGATACTGAGTAAAGGCACTGAGAGGGACCCCAAGTGTTCTGAGAATTCAGTTTGCATATTAGTTTTTAGTTCCTGTGAGTTATAGTTTAAGGACTTTGTTTACCCATTTCCTTTGATATGGGCATATAGTGAGGAAGTGGAAGGGGAAGAGTATGTAGCATGAAAAGGTATAAATATGTAGTGTGAAAGGCCTGGTGGCAGTTCCCAACCTTTAATACATAGGTACCCTCTGGTTTTAGCCATAGGGAATGAATGATTTTATTTTGTGTAGGGCAGACACATAAAGATTCTGTTTTTCCTGCTTCCTCTTTCACAGGTATGGGAAATGGGTTGTTAGCAATCCCAGTAGAAATCTTACTTTGTTCTGCAGGTGTCCTTGTGGCCTGGCTACGGAGCTGATCAACATATTGCAGTCTGAATACAGCTTAATTTAACATTTTAATTCTTTTGCCTCCTCCCTACATTACTGTGAACAACTGGAGCTGGGTCACACTGGGGTCCTCCATGGTGGGGTGACCAATTGACAGTGTTTACCTGGGACCAAGGGGTTTGATGAGATGAGATACTTTCAGTGCAAAATCCAGGAAAGTCCCAGGCAAATCAAGATGCACTGGTCACTCAATCTGGGAGTCAGTGTAGTACAAGTGCCTAAAGTTAACCCAACTGGGGTGAAGAAATTGGATTCTTTATCCAGCAACTCAACATCTGATTGGTCAGTGCTGATGCAGGGTCTGGATCCTGAATCAAGAGATGCAGTTTTTCCTTGCAGCTCTGGAAGTCCCAAGTGCTTAATTAACCAGACCGCTGATTGTCATCCATCTCTGTGAAATAGGAGAAAGAGCAAGAGTGCTTCTTGCTGCATCCATGGCTTCCCACCTTTCTTTGTCTCACTTCCTTTTTCTTCACTCTCACAGCCTGGGCCTGCACCTCTCAAGTAAAGTATCAGTATCATAATCCCTGCCTCAGGCTTGGCTTTCTAGAGGAGCCAGCCTAATTCAGTGAGGATTTAATAGACCCAAGTTCAAGGCTTAGTTCTTTGGCTGAACTTCTGTGTCACCTTGAGTATTAATTTTTCTTGTCAAGGCCTCAGTTTTTCCACCTCCGAATGAGGAGATCAGAAATACAGTGACCCTTAAACAACACGGGTTTGAACTGTGCATGTCCACTTATACATGGATTTTTTTCAATAAATATAAAGTGGGACCCCTGTATGCTTGGTTTTCACATCCAAAGAGTTAATCGATTATAGATTGAAAACAATATTTTTGATCCATAGTTGGGAATCCACAGATGCAGAGGCCCAACTGTATACACTGTTCTATACCATTTTATATAAGTAAACTTGAGCATCCTCAGATTTTGGTGTCTGCAGGGTGTCCTGGAACCAATCCCTTGTGGATACATGGGGCAATTGGGGAGTCAACAGTTACATGTGGAATTTCGACTGTGAGGGTAACCCCTGCATTGTTTAAGGGTCGACTGTACATGATCTCGTAGTTCCTTCCCAGTCCTCATATTCTCTGAACCTATAAGATTCTTCAAAAAGACGCTTCCTGATAAACGGTAAGCCACAAACTCCTTTCAACTCAGCTGTATTTCTCCCCCACCCCCACCACTCTTAATGAATCTTAGTTTCCTGGGCAATTTTTATTTAGAAGAAAAAAGGGTAGGAGAAAGCAAGTTTGGAAACTCACAGCCTCTATGCCCCGAGGAGATTTTCCTAAAAATAATCTTTTTTCTTTTGCTTTTCTTTTTTCTTTTTTGGTGGGGGCAGGCAGAGGCTTACTTTGTAAGGAAATTCAGTCATTCTAAAATGGCCTTTGAAACCAAAGACTATGGAAAATTTTAAGGAAAAGCACAAAGTGATTGGGGATAAATAGTTCCATATGAATTACTGGATATAATATTCCTCCTTGTACTACTCAATGCTGGGTGAAAGCAGACATTGCATGGTTGGTGTGTGCTAACAGATGTGTATTTAGGTTTAATGGGATTTTAGAAGGGTCAAGAATTCCCTCAAAGAGTACTTATTCCACATTGCTCTCTGAGGGTCATAAGAAGCCACTCAAAATCCCACCTTCTTTTTGTTGCCAGGCCTTAAAGGTTTTGTTCTCTTCTCTCTATGGTAAACAGTTTAGAAAAGTTAGAGGATGAGTAATAATAATGGTAATAATAATAACAATAATATAACCAGTACTGTTTATCAAATACGTAGTACATTAACTTATTTGGGTTTCACAAAAAGAGAACTTCAGTAACTTGTCCAAAGTCACATGGTGGTAGAGGCAAAAATGAACCTGGATCTATTAGACACCAAAGTCTGGCTTTGGTCAATTTGCGAAATAGGAAGGTTTTGTGAAATAAGAAGGGGGCCTGTGAACTGGGCAGTGGTTAAACCAGAAGCCTTTTAGGTAGCTTCTAGTTTGACTACCCAATAAATGTTTTCTTCTTTGGGTGGTAGAGAATTAAACAGCTATTATGGGCCAGGCCTTGTGGTTGCAAAGAGGAATCAAATATGGCTCTTGACTTCTGGGAGCTGACACTAATAAGGACTATAAGGTATGTCACAGTTGGGTCACTGTATACTTTAGACACAGATAATTACCATCCAGCAGACAGACATGAATAAGGGGCCAGAGAAAATTACAAGGAATAAGAATATTGAGGGCATAATGGTGCATTGGCAAGAGCCTTGGCTCTGGTCCTTAGATCGCAGTCAAAAGTCTGGCTCTAGTATTTCCTAGCGGTGTGACCTTGGGCAAGTTACTTAACTTCTTTGAGATCCAGGTTCAAGGAAGGTAAACCATTCGAGCAGGGTTGTAAAAGATTTGAGAATATGGAACTATAAATGAAAGAAACAAATTAATATTAATAGAAATGTAGGATTATGAATAATTTCTTTAAACATCTTTTTTTTCTGTGTAAGCAGACAAAAACATATACAAGAACCATGATAAGTGATTATGAATTCTAGGGCTGGCAGCAGATTGATTTTTTTGAGAGATATTTTTATTGTTGAAGAAAAACATTAAAATAGGATTTTGTTTATGGGGAGGAATGGAAACTAGTCTAGAAGGAGAAGTTGAAGCAAAGGGAGTGGGTGCTAAATTGTTCTGCATAATGAACTAGAAGGTGCTGTTTCCCTGGGTACAGAGAGTGACTAGTTATTTGGCAAATCTGCTTCCTTCTACCCTTGGGTTTATTCTATATTGTCCGCTTTTCTTGCTACAAGGCATGGCCACATGTCCCAGCTGATAGAAATTTCACCTGCCACTTTTAGGCTTGGCCCACAGAAAAACTTCTATATGTGATTCCTTTTCTTTCCCTGTCTGTAGCCTGGATGTTGATGCCCAGGGTGAACTGGTAGCCAGGTGTAGAAGATGGCAGATTCTCTGTGAGCCTCGGTCCCCAAGGGACTCTGTGGAGCAGAATTCCATGGAACCCCATTCTCCCACCAACTAGACTTTGTAAGCGTAGTCTAAAGCATTTTTTTTACACCGCTAAAATGTTAGGGTTTTACTCATATGGCAGCTAGTTTTAACTAATATAATACCAAAGTTTGGGTTTCCTTAGCAGGAACCAGAGACATAGGAACCTGGAGAAGAAGGGGTGAAAAGAAAGGGAGTTCTCTGTTATGAGGTTAGCCCAAACTGAGTGAAATAATGCACTGCTTTGCTAAGGATGGAGGTTCCCTGTGCAAACACTGTTGGTCTTTGGGATCAGTGTCATCTGGGATCCATTTTCTCATTCTGCTTTTCTGAGTTGTAGTGCCTTGTAGTCCTCTCAGGATTTGAATAGAGTTGGTTAAGCATGCAGGCCTGGTGTTACCTGTGCTTGGGGGATTACAGGAATGCCAATGTCTACATGTGGGAAGACCAGGGAAGATGTGATGGCAGTTTGGGGAAGCTTGGATAGGCAGAAATGAATGATAGAGTAGCTTGGAGCAGAGGTTTGAAGGAGGAAGTGGCTACCAAGAGAACATAAGCCATCCTGGGATCCTCAGAAATATCTGGAAGTGATGTGGGAGGAGTTTGCTTTTGCTCCTACAATTATACAAATGAGGTTTCCATTGTGTTAGGCCCCTTAGATTCTGAAGGGGCTCTTTGGAATACCCGTTAGACTGGGGAGCTTGGTGATACTTGAGTTGCTTATATTTTTAAAGCTTTATTCAAAGATGATTACTTTTTATAAAGGGAAATAACACACTAAAAGAGTAGAAAAGAAAGAAATAAAAATGAAAATTTCTACTATCTACCATTGGTTCCAGCAGATAATAGGTGCTCAATCAGTGGTGGCCTCCTCTATTTTAATGTTCATCATCAATCTGATTATAGCTTTTTGGAGGGTGGGAACCCCTGGCACTATTTTAATTGATTATTATTGTCCATTAACTATCAGATGCATTTTATTTTAGAAACAGTTACATGTGGTAAATGTGCCTCTGGGACTTACGGAAGTCCCCCAGAATGGCGATCTGCTCCTGGGTGTTACAGCCACCAGTCCTACTGGGATAGAGAATGGTTTCCTGATGACCACTCTGAAACAGCTAATGTAATGAAAATCTAAGTGCTGAGATCAGATCATTGTCTTTCCTCTTTTACTCAGAGTATTTATCAGCAGTTTATTTGTCATCAGTTCTTGAGTTTGATTTGTCAGCACAGCTTGCCTGGGACCCTGAAGTAATGTGCCCCTGGTCCTGTTCACATGCTCCTGTTCCTTACTTTCTACTAAGAGGCAGGATCTGGGCAGATAGGGCCAATACGAGATTCCCTAGAAAACAAAGGTGCCCAGATAATGTTCAGTTCTGAATGTCATATGATGTGAATCAGGACACTAGCATGAGTTCAGCTGAAGTAGTGGAAGGAGAAATTCAAAAACATCATCTTTTAGGACTTTTTGTATGCCATGGCACAAGGTACTACATTTGCTATCTTAATTAATCTTTATAACAACTCTGTGTGATGGTACTGTGAGTATCCCCATATCACACAGATAGGAACACCAACATTCAGAGAGGTTAAGTCACTTGTACACAAGGTGACATAGTTGAAGACAAATCCTGGTTATTCTAATTCCAGAGCCTATGCTCTTGACCACTGCACCGTGAGAGACATTGAAAATTAACTGGAGATGTTTAGCCTGGAGAGGAGAAAGGAAAGACTCAGAGGGGAGGCAGAGTGAAGAACTGAAGAGACTACTGGGCCAGAGACTGGAAGCATCCCCTAAGGCACATGACTGATAAATGGTAGAGCCAGAGTTGTAACCAGAGGCAGCTTAAGATTTATTTCTGCATCCATAAAAGGGAAAATAATAACTACTTTACAGAGTTGTTAAGAGGATTAAATGAAACAATATTTGGAAACCATATAAGCCTGACACTTAGTAAATGCTCAATAAATGTTTAACTCCCACCCCACCTCTTTCCTTATCCCTCAAAGACTTGATGTGTGGAAGAAAAATATTGTTGTATGGTTCCCACAGACTACAATGTAGAGAACCAAATTTTGGTTCATTATCAGGGTGTTTTCAATTCTATCCAACAAAGATTCATTAGACATCCACCAAATATCAGGCTTACAATTGGACACTTGAGAGGCAGAAATAAGTGAGACACTGGACCTTTCCTCAAGGAGTCTTCAACCATATTGGAGACTGATAAGATGAGAAGGCCATCATGTGCTTAGTAGAGTATTTCCCACTCTGTTAGCAGACCACAGTACAGCAGGCACCTCGGGGTCATTGTTTCCTGAGTCCTGAAGGTGGTTCCATGGTGGCTGGATAACCAATTGGCTGTCAGAGATTCTAATAGGGCAGGGGCCACGGACTTTTGTAGCTTTGGCCCTTAAATACTCCAGCCTACATACCTCATCGGATTGATCACTGCATGCTCTGCTGTTGTGCCTAGTGGGTCCCCAGAAGCCTTTTAAAACAGTGAGGCAGAGAGAACAGACCTGAGAGGAAACTTGAGTGCCAGTCCTGCTCTAAAATAACTACCTAATGGAGGCTGGTTTACAAAGGCCCTGCTGAGCACACTAATAGGTGGGATGGATGGAAATATAAACAGCAAGTGCCCTGGGCATGACAGCTCTCCACAGAGACTCAAATGGTTTGCTCCTTCATTTTATTCGGATTTCTGCTCAAGCATCACCTCAGAGATGCCTTCCCTGCCTACCCCTCACTGCCACTCTCTGTCCCTGTGTCTCCTGCATACTTCTCTTTTCCCATGCTTACTCCTATCTAATTCATGGTTCCCTTACAGATTGGTTGTTTTCCTCTATAACTAGAATCCATTGGGAAGGGAGTTTTTCTGTTTAGTTCATTGTGGAATCTCTGGAACATTTGTAAAAACCAAGAAATCAAATCCCACTTTTCAGCTTTGTTGGGGGAATTAAATGAGGTAACATTTGGAAAACACATGGTTCCCGACATGTAGCAGATGCTCAAAAAATACTAATTCGTTAGACATCCTTTCCTCTTTTCCTCAGAAGGCTATTTTGTGCCTTGAACAGGTTTTCTATTAATAAATGAATAGATGTGCCTCAGTTTCCTTATCTGTACAATGAGCTAACAATAATATCTACCTCATGGTTTTGGTAAAGATGAACTAAGATAAACAATGGAAGGCTGTTAGCACAGGACACTGTATACATGGCAAGTTCTCAGTCAAGGTGAGCAAGGGGAAATGCCGGGCTTGTGGGACCCAGGTCAGGAAGGTGTTAAACTCTACTTCCAGGAAAGCAGGGAGTGGGGGAAAGCTTGAGAACAATGACTGTGACCCATACTTGCCTGTCCTCATGGTCAACATGGGGCTTAAAGCATTGTAGGTGAATAATTACGTAAATGGATGACTTAATCCTATGTAGGAGCAAACTGTAATTCTCATGGCTCACAAGTAGATGCTGAAATCTAAAACTTTACTAGTTGCCTTCCATAGGTTAGTAAGCACTGACCAGTCCCTGGGACCAGCTGCTCTGCCCTTTCCCATATTTCCCAGGCAGAGTGTCCGTCTACTCAGTTACAGATGCAGAAATATAAACCCAGAGGCTTAGTGCCCTGAGCTGTAACTGCAAAACTAAGGGAATATCAAAGTCCTCGGCTGACATGGAGGCTGCGGCCAGGGCTGCAGGACCACACACACCCACTTCCCTGGTATTGTCTAGGATTAGGAGAGATGCTGAGTGAAAGAGCAGTGACCGGAGAACAAGACAACAGAGGATTACAATACAGTCAGATCAGGGCTGAGATGATGTGGGAAGCATGGCACTGGGAGTGGCTAATCCTGCCTGCCAACCATTAGCACCACGACTGACTACATGGCTTAGAAAGGACTTGCTTGTCCTTTCTGGGAGGGAGCCCTCAGCCTCAACCTCTATGCTGATTATGTGGCTCCCTGTCTCTCTTTTGAGTTCATGAGCTCTTTGGGGAGAGGCCCTGCATTCTCTCTTTGTTGTCCCTACATCTTCCATGGGATCATGTAGGCCAGGGGTCCCCAACCCCGGGACACAGACTGATACTAGTCCGTGGTCTGTTAGGAACTGGGCTGCACAGTAGGAGGTGAGTGGAGGGTGAATGAGTGAAGCTTCATCTGTATTTGCAGCTGCTTCCCAGCACTAGATAGCATCACTGCCTCAGCTCCACCTCAGATCATCAGGCATTAGATTTTCATAGGAACATCGGTCCTGGGGCCAAAAAGTTGGGAACTGCTGGTGTAGGCCAAGAATAGGCCTCCATCTCTCACTGGTCCCCATTCAGTGCCTCACATGTCAATGAAGCAAACTACTCTGCATGTCCCAGGCAGCATCCCTCCACCCACTTCGTTGTCTTCTGCTGTCTAATGGAAAGAGCATGGGCTTTGGAGCCAGAGACCTGTACTAAGCCTGTCTAGGCCTCATGCATAAAACTGGAAGGCAAACTTGCAGGGCTGTTGTAAACATTAACAATGCTGCATCTAGGTCAACTGAAAATAGTAGTCAATAAATCTTAGCAATTATTATTGTTTAAAGTAAAATATACATTTTTATTTTAAACTAAATTCTTCAGTATAATAAGCACAGCATTCAACTTCAAAAAACACACTGCAGTGTTAGCATGCAAACGATTCTAGAAAATGTTTTGTTTTTTTAAAAGTCTGAAATGTTCAGTATCCCACTGCTAGATGGTTGGGCACAATATTTGGTACTGAGAGCACAACCCGTAAAGGTTCTGACACCAGGGCTGACACAAGAATGCACCAGAAATTGATGATGCTGCAGTTTGTCCTTCTTCTGGGAGCTCTTTTAAAATGCCTTGGCTGTTATGCAGGGGGTTTAGGGGTGTCCAAGACCACCAGTCTCAAAGCACCCAAAGAAGAAGGTGTAGATCAGTTCAGCTCTCTCACCTCAGACCTTGTGGAGGCAAGTAGAGATGTGATCAACTTGAAGCAATGCTATTTCTAGCCTTGCTTTTTTTAATGACTGTTTATCGGGAAGCCTGGAGGGGATGTTAGGAATTTTTTCCTTCTATTAGACATCAGTTTTTCTATTCCATTTATCTCATTATCAAAGTAAATTTTTTTATAATTACATTTATTGGGGTGACATTGTTTAATAACATTGTATAGGTTTCAGGTGTATGATTCTATAATACATCATCTGTATGTTACATTGTGTGCTCACCACCTAAAGTCTAGTCTCCTTCCATTACTATATGTTGACCTCCATTACTCTCTTCTTTATTCCCCTCCCTCTTTTCCCTCTGGTAACCACCCTTCTGTTGTCTGTGTTTATGAGTTTGTTTGTTTTGTTTGTTTGTTGTTTTCTGTTTTATATCCTACATATGAGTGAAAGCATATAGTTCTTGTCCTTTATTTCACTTTTATTATAGTCTCAAGATCCATCCTATTGTTGCAAATGGCAGTATTTCAAGCTTTCTTTTGGCTGAGTAGTATTCCATAGTATATATGTACCACATCTTCATTATCCAATCATCTACTGGATGACATTTAGGTCGTTTAGGATGTTTAGAACATCCATATCTTACACATTTCTTTAAAACAAAAGTCTAGTACTGTGCCTGGCATGTAGAGATTCCCCTTGTCTTGAGTGTTCTCCTTCCTTGCACCCAATCCCCTTTCACCTGATTAGTTTTTGGGTCTCAGCTGAACCATCACTTAATCCAGGAGGACTTTCTTGACCTCACAGATTGGAAAAGATCACTCTTCTCTGTGCTCTGATAGCCCTCTGTACCTCCCCCATCATGGCATATGATTTTCCATAATCGTACGTTTGTCTCTCCTCCCCTCTAGAAAGTCAGCTCTGGGAAGACAGAAAATGTATTTGTTTTATTTTGTCTATTGATAATTCATTCCCAGTACTTAATCTGCACTCAGGCTCATAGTATGTGTTCAATAAATATTGAATGAATGAATGAATGAATGAGGAAACCTGGGTTCAGGTCTCATTACTCTTCCTTAGCTATGTGATCTTGGAAAAATCATTCTTCTACTTTGAGCCACAATTTTGTCATTGCTAAAGGGATAATCTTCTCAATCCTTTCCACCTCTGACATTCTGCTATCTTGTGACCTATTTTACTCACTATCTATAGCTCACGTTCTGGCCCATCCAGCATGAGTTATGACTCAAGAACTTTAGGTGCTTGCTCACTCAAAGGATTGTACATTCTTTGGAGAAGCTCTCACTCCTCAAATATTATCTTTCTGATGTGGTTCTTGGCAGTGCCAAGGACCCCTCCAGCTCATGAAGGGTGGGTCATTTCATGGGAGCAGATGCCTTACCTATTCTCTCAGTTCCTGGCAATCTTGGCCTTGTGCATTCCCATCAGGGGCCCCAGAGGGGGGGTGGGGTCTGCCAAGCTTGGGATGGAGCGTGCTGTGATTCTCATGCAGCCCAAGAGAAGAGGAAGCTATGACTCACTATTTGTGAAATGATAGCTTGCGGGGTGAGTAAGACCAGACTGAGGCTGTGTGTCTTGGGAAGCGATGAGTATAGTTAATTGGAATTAGAGTCAGAAGGCCAAGCTTAATTCCCACCATTGCCACTCCCACTTCCTAGCTGTGTCTTTATTAATTTACAATCTATTCTTTCTGAACCTCAGCTTCTTAATCTGTAAAAGGGCTACATTAATACCCAGCCTACTCACCCCCTAGCATGGTTTAGAAGGAAACATAAAAATGTAGAGGGAACACATTTTTATTTTCATTGAATACCTACTATGTGACAGTCACTTTACATCTGTTATTTAATCTAATCCTCAGAACAGTTCCATGTGTTTATGAGGTGAGATAACGTTCTGTTCTCAATTCTGGATTTCTATACAGGAGCGTCCCACCAACTGTGTGTTGGAACACTCCTTTTTGCCTAGAACACTCTGCCCAAAGTTAGTAGATAAGGGTTTGGTGGTCAAACACATGCGTTTGAACCCACATTCCCCCTAATCAAGCAAGACTTCCCAGAGCATTTTCTATTGCAACATATACCTTTTGGGACTCAGCGGCATAAAGTCACCAGGCTTTAAAGGGAAATGCTCCAGCCATCCCAGAACTCTAAATTTTATGCTCAGCAGCCTGAAATCAGGCTCCCTGATGTTTGAGTTGTTAGGGTCGCCTTCTCCCAGACAGGACCTGCCAAGGTAGCCATGCCTAATGACACCACTTTCCATCCCTGTGACTCTGGGTTCTTCTTATGTGGCAGTCACCATACTCAGGTGAGGCACTTTTTTTCTAGGGTTCTCTGGAGTAGAAAGTTGAACTGCCACCTGGCTATTTTCAGGCTCCTTCATGCCCTTGAGAAACAGGCAATGAAAGAAGGTTACTGTGCTTTCTAGGGCGATTAATTCTGATGACCAAGAGGCAAGAGGATTTCTGTTAACAAAATTTGGCAGGGCAGGGAGGAATACATCTGGAATTAACAAGTTCCTCTGTAGGATTTTCTACATTTTTTCTTTTCAATATTCAGGACTTAAAAAAAAAAAGACTACTAAATCTCTATTCTAGTAAGACCACTAATGGCTCAGATCCTTCAGGAATGGAGATTTGGTTTGGGTCACCCCACAAAGTTAAGATTTCTGATCAGCTGAAATGCTGGCTGAGGGCAGAGCAAACATGGTATTTAAGTCTCTCTTTCTCTATCACTCTTACTGACTATGGTGTCTTGATGTGTTACAAAAGCAATCTGTAAGAAATCTTCTTTACCGTGTTATAAGAAATTTCCCTTTTTTCTTGTTCTCTTACTATTTGACTTGTATGTAGTGATGGCGGAGGACTTGACAGTTTTGTCCACAGGCTATAGCATATTAAGGTAGAATTGTGATGGAACTAGAGGAGTGATAAACATCACTCAGAAATCCTGGAATTATTGCCCAGTGCAATAAATGACACGGTTTCACTGGTCATTCACCCAAGGAGCAGTTTCAGGAAGCAGGGTCTGCTCAGAAACATTTGGCTGGGCAGTATGGTGGCCGGGTGTCCAGCTCTGGTGCAGAAAGGGTACCATTAGGATAATTGCAGGGAGGGCAATTTTCACTTGTTCAGCATGGTTGCAGCGGCCACAGTAGGTTTCTCCGGATATGGCTTTTGGTCATTTTTCCTAAGCTTTCCTTGAACTTGTCCTCTAGCCTTCCCAATATCTTTGAAATAAACTTCTCTTCTACTTCATCAGCCAAGATCAGCATCTGATTCTTGCAGAAAGAAAGTCTGAAATATAGAAATTGAAATAATAATAAATAATAACAATAGAAAACCTTTATTGAGCACCTATTGTGTGCCAGGCACCATATTATATGCTAGATAGGCATTATTTCATTTCTTCCTTTCAACAATTTTACAAGTTTGGTGTATTTTTTATTTTTTTTGTTTCATTTTGTTTTGTTTTGTTTTGTTTTAGTTGAGGAGGTAACCAAAGGTTACAGAAATTTCAAAATTTGTCCAAAGTCACAAATTAGGAACTTCTGTCCATAAAGCATGAAAGGCAGCAAAAAATAAGTTATGTCCTTACATGCCTAAGGAGTCAAAACTACAAAATAATGTTTTAGACTGTTATTATTGGAAATTTTAAAACATGCATAAAAAAAGGAAATAGAATAACACATCCTGTGTACCCATCAGCTCAATTTCAGCAAATCATCAATATATGGAATAGTATCATACATGCTTCATACTATTAGTTGTCATACACGGGAGCTATCTCTACTGAGTTTTTTTGAATATTGTGACGTTTAAGAGTTTGGAGTTTGAGTTGGTTATAAATGTAAAGACAGGGTTAATTATACTGTATATTAAGTTTTTAAACTGTAAAAATTAAAACTTACATGTCAAAATATCATTAAAAACTAAAAGGCAAACAATAAACTGTGAAATTTATTTGCAACAAATGTGCCATTTAAAAAATATCTTATGTGAAGAACTTATGCATAGTGATAAGAAAATCAACAAATATAGCAGAAAAGTGGGCCAAAGGTGTGAACATACAGCTCCTAGAAAAAGAGCCAACAATAGTTACTAAGATTACTAGTAATCAAAACAATAAAAACAGAAAATTGCTATTTTTATCTATGAAATAAAATTTTTTTAAATGGGTATTCACATTCTGCTTAAGGCAGGGTGATTCGATATAACCATATTAGAAAATAATTTGACAAAGTATTAAGAACTAAAAGAAGTTTATATCCTTTGATCCAAAAATTCCACCAAGAGAATATTTTCCTAAGGAATTATGAGAGGTGTAGAAAAGATTATCATACAAAGAATCTTATTATAGCATCAATCATAAGAGCAAATATATTGGGGAAAACCCCCAAAGCCTAATGATAAGAGAATGGTTGTATTAATTATGGTGCATACACAGATACAATATTATAGAACCATTTTCTGTGGAAAATGGTCATGTATATAAAATATAATTTCATTTATGTAAAATTTATCTCTTTCTCTCTCCACACACACACATATAGTAAAAAACATTGGAGAGGAATACACCAACATGTTAACTACAGTTATCTTTGGATTGTGGGATTATGGATTTTAGATTTTTTCTCTTTGCTTTTTTTGTCTTAAATATCATACGCTTGTTTTAGCTCTGAATTTATTTTTTAAAAATCAACTTTTGTCCTGTTAACTAGTTTCTGAAGTCATTTTCCTTTGCTTAAAATAGAGTACCCTTTAGCTATCCAGAGTTTTTTTTTTTTTTTAGTTTTCTGTAAAAAATTTTTACTAAAGTATAGTAGACATATAAGATTATATTAGATATACAACATAGTGATTTCATATTTATCTACCTTATAATGTGATCACCATGATAAGTCTAAAACCCGTGTCTCGGTGCAAAGTTATTATGATATCTGTTTATTCTCTTCTGTATTTTCTTTTTTTTTTCACATGAGGAATGTGTATTCCCCTTTAGAATCATAAAAGAAGCTTAATAAAAAGTTGATTTAAAATAATGCAATCCGGCAAAAACCTTCATAACGTTATTACTGTGGAGCAGTAAGCAGTGTCCATTATTAATACTAACAGTACTATCGAGTACTTACTAAATGTAACAATAATGATAGTAGAAATTATTGAGCACTTACTATATGAAAGGCATTTAAAAATTTTTATTCATAGTATCAATTGCTACCTGCAACACGGATTTATAGTGAGGATTATAGTTATTCTCACTATAGATCTCATCATTACATAGATGAGAAAACTGAGACTCCTAATGGATAAGTGACTTGCTCAAAGTCACACAGCTCTCATTGGTAGAGCTAGGGCTTGAACTAGGGTTGTTTAATGTCAAGGTCCCTGTTCTTCTCCGTAAAAGTCCATTGGTGAATGCACTTCCCCCCTGGAGAACATTAGATATCTCATGGGGCAGCCCTTCCAAAGTGAGCCTGCCTCATAATCCCCATGAGTCAAAGCCTTGCGCTGGCCTACTGCTGAGTCCAACCTTGCTTGGTTGAGAGTCAGTTGGTTGTTAGAGGACTGATTTGAATAGAAAGTCCAATTTTCCTTGAGATTGAGGCAAACAGGCTTTTTTTCCCTATTTCCTTCAGTGAAAATAGGGAGAATACCCACAAGAGAGCTGTAGCATTACATGCTGACATTTTCCTAAATGGAATCCTCTGCTATTTATTTTCTCTATCTTCATGCCTGACTCATTCCTCTGAAGACAAGAACAGTTTTTTTTTTTTCTTTAGAAAAACTAGTCTCTTCAGTTAGGTTACAATCAAGGTCTCCAGGTCTGAAAACCTTTTCTACCTCCTTCTGTGACTGTCCACATCTCTGTGGTGCTCCGTGAAGTTGTCAATATTTTACTTGCACAGGGCAACCTACTTTTCTTTCATTTTCCTGGTACTTAAAAGGGAGTAGTGCCTATTATTCTGTAGACTCCATGAAGACAGGGAAATGTCAGCCTTGTTTCTATAAGTAGTTCCATTTTTTTGGCATGTTGCCTTGCACACAGCAGGTACTCGACAGAATTTTGATAAGTAGCAGTACGAATGAATGAACATAGCACACAGCACACTGTCTGGAGAAGCTCAGGCACTTGACAAACCCTAGCCATGCCACCCTGTTACTGTGTCTGGCCCTTTCTTTGTGCATCCGTATTACAAAGGGCTTACACTAGGTGGTCTCAAGGGTTCCTTCCACCCTGACATCTGTTCCTGAATCTAAATACTCCTGAAGTGAGCTGGAGCTCAGGGAGGAAAGACTATTCTTCCAGCACATGCAAAGTATTATTTGATGTGTCCTCCATGTGAGACAAAGTGCCTATGTGCCCTCCAAGGGCTTATTCTGCCCCCTCCAGTCTCCATCTGGGCCTCTTTCGCGTGGCTGTCCACAACATCTGTCAGAAGCACTTGGTGCCAGGATGACTCTTGCCTCAAGTATGTCCTCAGAAAGCCCTGGAGATAAGGGGACCTGCCCTAGTTTATGTAACTCAATGAGTGGCCAAGAGAATGTGCGCAAAGGGCTCTAATTCTACAGCGGGTCAGCCTTCTGTGACCACTCCGGGTGACTCAGCTGATAGCCATATGCAGCAGTCTGCAAACCCGGTAAAACAAAGCACCTTGGTGAATGGGACAGAAAATTCTGCCTCTACTTTATATATATTTTTGGTGGTTATTCCTCTTTTAGATATAAAAAGGAAAAGTTTGAGATGGCTGAACCAAACACAAAGGACATATATAAAAATAAAATAATAAAAACTAAAAGAGGAAGTATGGATGAAGGGAAAGTAGAGTTTGCTGGGGGTCTTCTGCTTGCTCCTGAAGACCTAGTCTCCACCCTTCTCCATCCTGCTCTCTGCCCTGGGGCGGTGACCATGTGGCCCACATCTAGATTCCTGTTGGGTGATCCCCCTGAGGATCGCCAGCAGGATCAGAATGAGAGGGCGTTGAAGTCATGAGGTTGCTTTGGGCAGGTTGTGTCCTTCCATAGAGGACACTAATCCTCTCAAGTTGACCTTCTCAACAAGACTCTTTTTCTAGATAGCTAACTGCTTCATCCCCTGGGACTCGAGGTAATAAACTCCATTGTCAGTGGCCCCTGGTCACTGTGTATTTCCTCTACCTCCAGACCGCATCTCTGTAAGTGGTCCCATTATGAATAAACTCTTTTTGAATTATCCTAGTTTGAGTGTATCATGTTTCCTTTTAGGACTCTGACTGATACATAATGATAGAAAAAAAAAAAGAGAGGCAGTCAGAAATAATGCTGATAAATGAAATACAAATTGTAGTGCCTTGTACATGTGCCCTTCCTCCAAAAAAAAGATGCGTATGTGCACGTGTTACACATTTGGCCCTAAGCTTCCTAGTGACCAAAACAACAGAACCATACGAAGAGATCTCTAGTCTTGCCTCTTCTTCCCACCAGAGTCTGAAGGATCTTCCTAAATTAAACTTTTACCATTACTCCCATTACCTTGTGTTGTGGGTTGAATTGTGTCCCCCTAAATAAATAGTCAAGTCCTAACCCTTAGTCCCTGTGAATGTGATCTTATTTGAAAAAGGTTTCTGCAGAGGTAATCACATTAAAATGAGGTCATACGGGGTTAGGATGAGTTCTAATCCAATGACCGGCATCCTTATAAGAAGAAACTTGGACACAGACACACACAGGGAGAACACCATGTGCAGATGGAAGCAGAGATAGAAGGGGTTGGAGAGAGGAAGGGACCAGATTCTCTCTCAGCGCTCCCAGAAAGAATCAACCCTGCTGACATCTTGATTTTAAATATCCAGCCTCCAGAGTCATGGGAAAATAAATTTCTGTTGTCTTAAGCCACTGAATTTGTGTTAATTCATTACAATGGCCCTAAGAAAACTATTACACCTTGTCACGGCACCAAGGCCGTTCATGATCTGACCTCACCTACCTTTCTAGCTTCATCTCACACCTCTCAACAGCCTAGCCTTCAGCTCTGGTTCTTGCATATGCTGTGCTATTTCAGATTTCCAAGCCTTTGGCTATATTCTTACTGTTGTCTGAAATGTCTTTTCTACTTTCCTGGACTTGGCTAAATTTTGGATTCTCATGTCACCCAATAGCTGAAGCATTTGTTTTCCTTCCTGGATGGTAACTTCCTCAAGGGCTAGGTCCGGCTCATCTCTGCATTTCCAGGATCTAGAACAGTGCCTGGCACAGAGTAGATGCCCTATTCATATTTATAGAACTGTATGGTTCCTGAGCATGGCATTTATCTGGTATTTGTCATGAGTTAGGTACTTTTCTAGGGACTTTGCATGCTTTTCATCTGTGAATGAGGAAATTGAGGCTTGGGGAATGAGATGGTTAATTTTATGTGTCCATATGGCGAGGCTAGGTACCTAGTTGTTTGGTCAAACATCAGTCTAGATGCAATAAAAATATTTTTTAGATGTGATTAACATTTAAATTGGTCAGCTTTGAGTAAAGCAGATTATTCTTCATAATGCAGGTGGGTCTCATGTAGTCAGCTAAAGGCTTTAACAGAAAAGAGTGAGGCCCTAGTGGAAGAAAGAATTCTGCTTCCAAACTGCTTTTTGACTCGACCGCAAAATCAACTCTTAACTGAATTTCCTACATTATAGATTTTCGGACTTGCCAGCCTTCACAATCAGGGATTCAAGGATAGATCTCTCTTTCCTTCTCTACCTATGTCCTACTGGCTCTGTTTCTCTGGAGAACCGTGACTAATACAGACAGGATGTTTTCTGAGGTTGTGTGCCTACATGTGGTTGAACTGGGATTGACATTAGGTCTGACACTACAGTCTAGGCTCTTCCATTTCCATCTGCTGCCTCTTTACACTGTGCAGATAGAGGGGTCCCAGCTAGGAAGAATTTGAACATTGCATTTTTGTCCATAAAAAATCTATCTTGAGCAATCAGCTTGAAGCCTTGCATAAGCTATGTTGACCAAATGAGTTGTGTTTTTACTAAATCTCTTTTGCTTTTGCTCAGCAAACAGAAATGTTTATTTCTTTCAAAAACACAATTGGGACAGTATGAATGGGACACTTAATTCTTTGAAGAGGCTGAGATATGGTTGGTAGAACATTAAAAATGAGCAGTGTTAAAAAAAAGAGCAATGTTGGTTTTAGCTCTCAACAACAATGCCATTTTTCATCCCTGTGTCATATTGTTTCTATATTGCTCAGAAATGATGGCACCACCCAAGCATCTATTCTCGTCTGTATTCCAGCCTGCCTTTCACAGAATGTGCATTCCAGGAGTAGACCTATGCAATAAGAAGGCACTAGGGAACTACCCTTACTTGAGAAGCTAACATTTCTTTTTCACCTTAAGCCTCGTTACCCTTTAAACTAGTTCTTATTATGCTATTTTGCAAATGATTTAGCTGGGGTTCAGATTGAGATACTTATTTAAAAGATATTTGTGACTCCCTACTATGTGCCAGGCATGAGCTGAATGCTGAGAATTTAGTGGTGAGTAAGAATGATGGGCCTCTGTCCTCACGAGGTCAACACCTGCATGAGACAGGCATTAAACAGATGAAAATCACACTTGTCCAAGAAGTGTGACTTGGTGTTACTAATAGCAGAGCTGGGATTCAAACCTGGTGTGCAGTATTTCAAATCTTAGACTCATCTCATGTTTCTTTTCTTTGGTAACATCCCTGCTTTGTAATGCTCATTCTGGTGCCTCTTTAGGTTATTGTCGTTGAAAATTAATGTTCAATTCAGCAGGTCTTAGTCAGCTGACTTGCTTTTCTTAATCATAGGAGTTTTCAGGATGGTGAAGGATTGGAGTCTCAGCTCCAATTCTTACTAAGTGTGTGTGATCTTGGACAATTCACAGGACCCAGACAATTTTCATTTTCTTCATTGGTAACAGGAAGTTGATGTGAGGCTCAGTTGAGAGCATGAATGGGAAGTGGCTTTGTAAACACTGAGAAGCTCTCCAAATGCTGGAGGTTATTAAAAATAAACAAACAATCATCTCCTTAAATTCCTCGATGAATAGCTGGGAATTATTTTAAATAGCGTAAGAGTGGTAGCCAGGGTGAGGATTTTCTTTGCATAATATATGTAACAGAGGCTTTAAGCAAATGAATAGTGAAATAACATTGGAAAGAATAAAAATAAGAATTGCAGTGCACATAAAATTTAAGTTAGTTTTCTAGTATTTCAAATCTCTTTTAGTTATAGTATTTCTGTACAGTGTGTTAATTGGAAAAGTATTTCTTTTACCAGGTAAAGAGGGGAAAGCACGCATTAGGTATCTCACATGCTAGACTGACAGCAGGGAGCTCTGTATTTTGAATTCTCCAATCCAAACTTCTATCTCCTTTTCTTTTAGATGAGGGAGTTGCTGCTTATAAACCTCTGTCCCCTGATTACAGCCCCATCCTGAAAAATCTATCCTGTGCACTTAGTGACCAGTATGAACACCTAGGACATAGCAAGGCCTTTATTTTCTAGAGGGGTTACACTTCGTTTAACTATTTCCTGACTTGTTTGGAGGTCATTATCAGACAGCCTACAGTTTAGTCTCTAGCTTTAAAAAAATTCAGCTAAACTATGTCTATTTCTCTTTTGCCTGGGGCTAGTGCTTGGCATAGAGTAACAATTCAACAAAGGATAGCTATTGTTAAAATTGTATTTATTAGTACTATTATTGTATCATCACATAAATATTTTTAAAATGAATATGTGGAAATTAGGAATTAGGCCAAAAAAGATCTGTGCATGGGAAACAAATTTTAAAAAATTGTATGTCCTTTTAGGCTTTCATCTATAGCCTGTTTTTTCTTTTGTACATAGAGTTCTAATATGCTTAGCATTTAGGTTATACACAGCAGATTAGAAGTAGCAGAATCTTCATGTAATGAAAGAGAAAAGTGTGCCTATTTCTGTCCACCAGATACTGAAAGGGTATGTGTTCTCTTGCTGCTGAGGGTAAAATCAGATCTGGGTTTTGCATTTGACTCTTGACTCTGCCATTTACTAGGAGAGTGTGATTTAGGGTAGCACGTCACTACCTCTTTTATTTAAAAAATAATATTAAAAATAAAATAAAAAATGACATATGAAAAATAATATCACTAATTTTATGGTGACAATAATATCTATTTCTCTGAGTTATTAATAAGGAAAATAGCTAGTGTTCACACAGCTGTTTGTATTGCACACAGTCCCATCATCTGCCTAGTTACTGTAAATCCCCTAAGAACCCTACATAATCAGTGTTTGGATCCTCACTTGACTAGTGAGAGAAAGCAGGCCTGGGAGGTGAAGCAATGATTCTCTGGCTATACCACTAGTTAGTGGCACAGCTGGAATTAGAGGCCAGCTCTCCTTCCTTCTGTCTATTCCATTGATCTTAAGTGTAATTATTATGACCATCAAATATTAATATCCTCCATGAATTAAGGTGTAAAATATTAGCAAAAAATTAGCTAGAAGGGGATTTATGTCCTCCATATTCCAAGACTCTTCAATCTGTATGATGATTTTGAGTCAACAAGCATGGCTTCAGTGCCCACATCAGGCTCCATGAAGAGGTAGGGTGATGAGTATGGAAGAAGGACAGAAGTGCCAGACTCATGCCAGTCTGCAAGGTACCTATATTTAGTGATGCATTAGGACATTGATAGAGGAAATAAAAAAAAATTTAAATGGCTTTAATAATGTAGAATTATAACAAAGTAAACACAGATAAAACTTATATTTCCCAAGGTTCAGTCATACAAATTAAGTTAGTTTCTTCTTTTGTTTTTGGAACTAAAGAGGCAAGACCATATATTCTGGTGGGCAGGGCAGGTTTTCTTTTGAAGAAAAAAATTGATTCCATAGTGAGTCATTCTGAGAATTGTTATTCTAGGACAAAACATAAGTGAAATTATGAACTGTATCAAGAAGATTTCGGTTCCAGACTTTTAGTTGGTGAAAGAAAATCGAAACAATTTTTATGGTGATGTGAAAAGCCTCAGTGACTCTGAGATATTACTCTTAGGAGATGCTGGGTAAAGGATATACGGGAGTTTTCTGTATTATTTTTTGCAATCGTTCAGTAAATCTAAAATTATCTCAAAATAAAAAGTTAAAAATAAATGTCTCCACAGAACAACAACAGCAACAAAAAAACACTTAAATGCCCAGATGGCTTCACTGGTGAATTCTAACAAATATTAAGAAAAAAATAATATCGATCTTACACAAACTCTTTTTAGAGGAAGACAAAACACTCTCCAACCTACATTATGAGCCTAACATTACCCTAATACTAAAATTAGAAATAGATATTACAAGAAAACTAGAAATAGATATTACAAGAAATAAGTATTACAAGATTAATAGCCTTCATTAATTAAGATGCAAAACATTAACAAAAAATTAGCAAATCATGTCCAGCAGCACCCTGTGTTTATCCCAGGAATACAAGTTTGGCTTAACATATGAAATTTAGTTAATGTAATACATGATATTAATAGAATAAAGAAGAAAACAATATGATCATTTCAGTAGACATGGAAAAAGCATTTGACAATATTCAATACCTTGATAAAATTTCTCAGCAAACTAGGAATAGAAAGGGATTTTTCTAACCCGATAAAGGTCATATGCAATGAAACCTACAACTGACCTCATACTCGAGGCTGAAAATGAATACTTTTCCCCTACAAAAAAGGATGTCCATTTTTACCATTTCTATTCAATATTATACTAGAGATTCTGGGCAGTCAATAAATTAATGAAAATAAAGTCATTAAATCAGATAGGAAGAAATAAAACTGTCCTTATTTGCAGAAGACGTGATCACATATATAGAGAATCCCAAGGAACTACAAAAAAATACCTACTAAGATTAAGTGAAGTTAGCATGATCATTAGATGTTAAGTTCAATATATCAAAATCAATCGTGCTTCTATATAGTGCAAGAAACCATTCAGAATGAAATTTAAAAATACAACGTAATTTAAAGTAGTGTCAAAAAACATGAAATAGGGTAAGTTTATTAAGATACGTGAAAACTGCAAAACACTGATGAGAGAAATTAAGATTTAAATTCGTGTGAATATACTATGCTCAAGAATCAGTAATTCAGTATTTTTATGATGTAACTCTCTCCTAAATTAATCTATAGATGCAATGAAATTCCAATAAAAATTCCAGAAGTCTTTTTGTAAAAACTGATGATTCTAAAATTTACATGAAAATACAAAGGGCCTAAAATAGACAAAACACTTTTGAAAAAGAACAAAGTGGTAGGAATTACATAACCTGGTATCAAGATTTACTATAAAACCACAATAATCAAGACAGAGTGTGGTATTTGGGTAAAGATAGACATATAGACTAATGAAACATAGTAGAGTCCAGAAAGAGACCCACAAGTATAGGGTTAACTGCTTCTTGACTCAGGTGCCAAGATAATCCAATGAGGATAGTGTTCACAAGTGGAGCTGGAACTGGATATTCATTTGAAAAATATGCACCTTGACTCTTACCTCACACTGTGTTAACTAGAGACTGATCAGAGATCTAAATGTAAAGCTAAAATTGGGGAGAGGTAGCTGGGGTCAAATATGTGGTGACAGAAAGAAATCTAACTGTGGGAGGTGAACACACAATGTAAATATATATATATATTAACATGCCTTACTGCTAAAATGTACAGCTGAAAATATAGGATTTCATTAACCAATGTCACCATAAAAAATTTTTTTAAAAATTGTGATCTTGAAAATAGGACACAATTTTTTAAGCTAAGTCATAAAATCATAAATCATTAAAGAAAATAATACATTTTGCTTCATCAAAAGTAAAAAATTCTGCTCTTAAAAGTAAAATATTAATAAACTAAAAACTTAAGCCATATGCTGGAAGAAAGTATTTACAACAGATATATGTTATAAAGACTAGTATCAAGAATACATAGAGAATTTCTATAACCAACAATAAGAAGACAAACAATTCAACAAAACCAGGCAAAAGACACTACATGAATAAAGAGAAATGAATGGCCAATAACCACAAGCAAATATGTTTCACATCATCAGTCAGTAGAAAATTAGGCATTAAAATTACAATGTGATTCCACTATATATCTATCAGAATGGCTAAAATTAAAAAGGACTGACTATACTAAGAGTTGGGGAGGTGTGGAGTAACTGGAAGTCTCATAGACTACTGGTGGGAATGTAACGTAGAATAAACATTTTGACAATTTCTTATTAAGTTAATTGTACACTAACCATACAACCTAGCTATTCTACTCTTAGGCATTTATCTATGAGGAATGAACACATAAATACACATGAACAAATGTTCACAAGACTTTTATTCATAATAATTCCAAGCTAGAAATGACCCAAATGTTGATCAGCAAGCAGGTGAATGAATAAGCAAATTGTGGTATATCTGTACAATGAAATAAAAAAAAATTACTGAAACATGCAGGAAAATGTGTAAATTTGAAAAACTGAGTAAAAGAAGCAATGCAGAGTAAAAGAAAGCAGATATCAAAGAATACAGACCGTATGATTCTACTTATACGAAATTCTACAGCAGGCATCACTAATCTACAGTGACATAAAGCAGATCAGTAGTTGTCTTGGGCCAGCCAGGCTATGGGATGGGAGGTAGGAGTGACAGCGTAGGCACATGAGAGAAATTTCTGAGGTGATGGAAATGTTTGACATCTTGATTGTGGTGGGTTATATTGGTAGGTGCATTTGTCACAATTCATTTGAATACTTAAAACAGGTGCATTTTAGGGTAAGTTATATCCTGATAAAAATCTATTTTAAATCTAATTACTTCAATGTATTTAGTCAACATTCTTGTCTTGTGAATAGAGAGAGTTGGCAGGCCAAAGATGACATGCATTTCATCAGATCTCACAGTTTTTGAGCAGGTTTTGAAAATACTGAATATAACCTTTGAATCGCTCCAAAGAATGACATCGGTAATGGCACAGTTGAAGCTGAATCTTTTAGCAACAAACTAGATTGTGTAACATGCAAAGTGTAAGAATACTTCTGGATTCTGGCTGTATACCTTTTCCTTTACCCACCATGATAGCATCTCTATAATAAGCTTACCCTCAACAATCTTTTAAACCAGTGTCTAAAACTGAAGTTGTTTTCTCAGTTCTTCAATAAAGTCAAAATCTACACAGTTTGAAAGAGTTGTGACACAAATCTAATACTAATTAATTTCAATGTTTTCCAGTTGTACTATATGACTTTTATACCTGCCACAAACTATTTGAACTAAGTAATATTATTTAGTGTTATAATATTCTTTTAAATTAAAATTTTTTCTTCCCCCTTTATTCCTTATTAAATTAAGTTTTTATTTTGAATACTTCATACTGCAGAGTTATCATTTGTCTCATTATTTAAAAAATAAAATTTGCAAGTTCTGTTATTGAAGCATTAAATGTCAAATCATTCTAATTAAACCTAAAATTTTCCATGTAGTCTATAACTATTGTGCATTTAGTCCCATGTAAAATATCATTCATTATATTTGGCTAAATATTAGTCAAATAACATAATTCTTTAAAACATCATGCCAATATTTGGTATCATTTGCCTTTTTAGATGTTACAGAAATCTTGCCATTTTAAATCTTTATTTTTAGTTTTAGAAATTGCAAAGTTTCTTTTTTTACTGTTTCCAATTTTTAAAAATTTGGTAGATCTTTTTTTCTATTTTTGTTCTTTTTAGCCATTTTTCCCCTGAAATTTACCTTTATATTTTCTATTTCTATCACAATCACAATTTATGCTCTTTCTCAACAATCTATTCCAAAAGACTGAAGATAAAGTATAATTGTACTCAAGCATATATAATTTGAATATTTTCATCAATAAATAAAAAATAAAAATTAATGTTCTTCATGTATTTTTAAATTTATTTTTGTAAGATATTCAGATCAAAAGATAAGATATAAATTATATTCAATGAATATCAAAACTATAAAATATTTAAATGTAAAATTTTACTTTTTAAGACATTTAATTAAGAATATTTAAATATTTTTATAAAAATAACACTATTAAAAATCTAAAACTTAATGGTCATCTAATTACGTTTCACAGTTATCATACATCACTCATGACTCATCTAGACCTAAGTATATACACATTTCTAAGAAACTGAATTGTTTAATATTACAAAGTGTTTCTTAGCTATTGTGAATATTATATTCATTGGATTATGAATTGGAATGTTCAAAAGGTAGTAAGAAAATGGTCCCTCAGCACTGCTGAAAAGCAATAATTTGCTATGGAGGAATGGATTATATTCCTGGTATCTGAGTAGAAGAATTTGACCAGTTAACTTGTTTTTTTCTTATCTGGGCACTTCCACCCCTCAGTTCTCTCCACTCTCAGAAGCAAGATCATCTCCAATATTGGCAGCACAAACTCTCACAGCACTTGGACCCAGTTGATCTTTGATTCAAGGACAGAGGAAAAGAGAGGAAGCCTTTTGTCAGAGCCTGACAGAGTTAGTCTGGAGAATGCTGTGCCAGTGCTGAGCCCTAGTCCTGAGCAACAGGGTGCCCATATGTTCTTTAATGAGTTGTGTGTGTGTGTGTGTGTGTGTGTGTGTGTGTGTGTGTCTATCTGAGAGAGAGAGAGAGAGAGAGAGAGAGAGAGAGAGAGAGAGAGAGAGAGAGAAAGGGAGATATATGGACCCTCTAACTCCAGAGGTCTCCAACCCTTTTTGGCACCAGGAACCAGTGCTCATATGAGAACCTAATGCCTGATGATCCGAGGTAGAGCTAAATTGGTGATGCTAGTGCTGGGGAGCGGCTGCAAATACAGATGAAGCTTCTCTTTCTCACTCACCACTTACCTCCTGCTGTGCAGCCCGGTTTCTAATAGGCCATGGACCAGTACTGTGGGGAACCCTGCTTTAACCCATAGGTCCTTGGGTGGGGACCCTCACACCCAGGACTAATGGTAGTTCTGGGTGAGCCAGCCACTGAGGGCTCTTCAGTAGTAGACATGTGGGCTCCTCCGTATAACAGAATCCTAAAGAAACAGATAATGGTAGGGCCCCTTTCAAAACCTCTGGATTAGATGATTGGTACCCTGGTGTTCAGCGGAACTGTCCTTGCTCTGTGGAACTTTTATCTAACTTGAACCAGAGAAATCCCATTTTTAATTTTTAATCAGTTTTATACATTGGACTTTTGCCCATGATTTTGTTGGGGGAAAAAAAAGAATGATTTCAATAAAAAAAAATGGAGTAAGTGATCTGGTCTATTTACCACCCTATATCCCCATTACAATTGGGAAGACTGAGGCCCAGAGAAGGGCAGTGACCTGTCCAAGGTGATTCTTCAGTTGGCTACAAGAACTGGACCTGAAGCCAGGTGCCTAGACTGCCTGCACAGTATGCTTTTTCCTCCCTCATGGGTGGTGGATGGAATCAAGGATGGAATAAACAACTTATTACTGTGTTGATCTCAGAGAAGAATTTTATGATCTGGTTTAGCCTCTTCCCAGAGTTGGCCTGGCCCTTAGTGGGCTAGAAGACATCGTGTCCCTGATGAGCCCTTAAGGTTTTGGAGGCTATTGCTGAAACCGGAGATCTCACGCTCATATGTGCTCTTGGCTGATTTGTAATTTTTCCATTGCTTATAGGGTATGAGGTAAGAAAACAGCAGACATCTAGTTTAAACTGTATCCTATTCTCTCTTTGTACATCTGGGTATCTCTTCCCCTCTATTTTTATTCCACATCATTCAAAAACATTTATTAGTACCTACTGTGGAACAGTTGTCACAGTACAGCAGCTCAGAGACATGGTCAGCCTTTGTCTATCTTTCTTTAATCTGTTTCTCTGGCATCTCATCTACATATATGTGTGCATGTGTTTGTATCCTTTTTATTTTTCTTGGTCAACATCTCTCGTCTCTCTCTTTTCCTTCTTCCTCCTCCTTCTCCTCCTCCCTCTCCTTCTCCTCTTCTTCTTCCTCCTTCTTCTTCATCCCTGCACTGTTATGTTTTTTGTCTTCCCTTATTTCTCACTGTACTTGCTTTCTGTCTTCTTCTTCTTCTTTTTTTTTTTTTTGCTTTTCTCACTTTTCTATTGTCTTTTGTTTCCCTCTCAGTTTCTACTTCTGTCTCTCCCTGAACCTTGGTGTAGACATATCTCTTGCCCACTCTGTCTATTCTCAAACTCTCTTTATGTAATGTTCTTGTATTTGTGCACAAAGTGGAGGGCTACAAAGGCCTCTTGAATTTCTGCTCTTCACTCAAGTCTGTGGGAAAACACTGAGGCAACCCCAGTTGTTAACAAATTTCACAAGATTTCCCTCTTTTGATTATTTGATTATGAAGACACATTTTAGTCCCACTGAAAAAATCTGAATCTCACTGGGCTTGTGCATTGGACAAGCAGGGGCCAGATTTTTTTTCCAGGTTGTAAGGAGACCTAACCTACTTTTAAATATAAGTAAAATGGTTTCTTTGAGGTGGAGATTCTAAAGGAATTTTGAAGAAGATTAGAGTCCATAAAACCCAGATTTGTTTTTATATTCCTCTGGGTGGAAGTCAGATTGATAAAATAGTCATTGGGCTCTTCCTATATACCAGGCTCTCTAGTGGGGGCCAAAGAAATAGATATGATCCAGTCTTTTAGTAATACACAGTCTAATTGGGAAAGTTTTCTGGGTAATAGAAAGGGTTGTTTACTTGTCTAAGTGTTTCAACAAAAGGAAATACATATTGGGCCTCAAAGCATAAATAGCAGTTTTTCAGGAAAAAAAAGCAGAAGGGCATTCTTTGCAGAGCACCTGGCACAGAAGGATAAAGCAGTTTGGGATATCGAGAAGATAGTGCATAAGAGGACGAGTCTAAAAATTACGCTAAAGTGCAAACCTGGGGGTTTGAGTGCTATGATTAGGGATTTGGCCTTTTCCCTGATTGCCATGTGGGATCATGGAAGAGTTTTAAGCAAGATTGTGGCAGAATTAGTGTGAGGGATGAAAGGGGGCTGTTCAGACCAGAGGCCTGGAGACCAGGGAAGAGATTGAGGCAGCACTCTAAGTAAGAGAGGATGGAACCACGGTGATACTATTCCTCCTCATTAGTGAACCTCTACTATATACTAAGCACTTTGTAAGATGTTAAGGATGTGGGGACTGATAAGACACGATTGAGTTGGAATCTCAAGAAACTTAAAGTGGAGAGGGGATATAGACACATTGACAGGTAATTTTTTCATGACTCTTTATGTACTAGGACAGAGGAAATAACAGGGGGTATGGGGACCCAAAGGAAGAACCTAACACAATATGAAAGGAGGTCAATCAGAGTAGGCTTCCTGGAAGAGGAGAAGCTTTAGTTAAGCATTAAAAGCAGACCAGAATTATCTAGAGCCATAGTCCTCAAAGTGTAGTTCCTAGCTTAGAAGCACTAGCATTGCCTAGGAAATTGTGAGAAATGCAAATTCTTGTGGCCCATCCCAGACCTACTGAATCAGAAACTCTGGATATGGGAGCCCAGCAATCTGTATTCTAACTAGTCTATTGATGTATAGTTAAGTTCTAGAACCACTGATCTGGGCAAGGGAGAAAAAACGTTGCCCCAGGCCAAGGGAGCAGGTATGTGAAGTCGTGGAGACAGCAGATGGTCAGGTGGGAACATCATTCAGAGGTTGAAGGGCAGGGTCACTGCGGATGTGTGACAAGAAGAGTTTGACAGTCTGTCTGGGACAGATGATGGAGAACCCTAAATAACAAGCAAAGGAATGTGAACTGTAGGAAGTGTGATGCTACAGAAGTATGTTACAGAGGAGATCAGCATGGTCAGATTTCTCTTTAGAATCAGGTGTGAGGTGGGCGTATATGAAGCAAACACTCAATCAACATTTGTTGAACTGATTAGAGAAGACCTGGAATAGGCCTCCTTATCTGATGACTGTGCTCCAGATCTGGGAGGGCAAAGACTTGTGCCAAGTCTGGTTCATTGGTAGCAGCTACCTGAGGGCTGTGTTGAGAAGGATCCTGAAGTTAAGTCTGGGATGTAGAGAAATGAGTTTTGTAACTAAGCCAAATTTTCCATGGACATGAGCAGTAAGGGAGGGGAAGATGTGGTGGCTCATGTGCTACATGATAAATTTGAGTTCTCTTGCTGAATAATTAAAAAATGAAAACAAAAACATATGTTATCCAGAACTCATTTGTACTCAGGGAACCCAGCCTTGCTCTTACTCAATACCAGCTAGAATCAATTCTAAATATGTGGAGCAGTCACTGAGGGACATGAAGTTCACATCTCTTCATACCCCTCACTGTGTAAACTCCTTCTATTTCTTAACACAATGACAGAATTTCTACCATTTTGCTTTTCTCTAGGGTCAGGCAGCTAAAGTCCCTATAGAATCGAAAGTATTACAAGAGAAATCAGCTCATCGTGAACACATTATTCAGCCAACGATATCAGTCAGTTACTGCCAAGTGCAAGATCCAACTCTTACGAGGAGAAGAACATACACTATTCAGTAAGAAAATGCAATATTACGGGAAACTTTCCCATCCAAGTAGTCCTCATGGCACAGGAGTCTGAATGGGGACCCGCTGGGAGAGGCCTGAAGCAAAGTCCAAAGACCCTTCCTCTGCTGCAAAATGGATTTGAAGACTTGCATTTCATCTTCAAAATTTATGCAATCTTAAAATTCCACTCCATAGTATGCAACATCTGGGTTTGTTTTAATGTAGATATTCTTGACATCAAATAGTATTTAAATTACTTACCAGTAAGTGAAAAGAATGCCCTAGGTAGACGTGCAGTGTTTATCCTGTAACTTTGCACAGGCACCCCCTGTACACCACAGTGCCCCCGGAGGTGGGAGAAATGACTGAGGGAATGAGCAGGGAAGCCTGTTTCACTAGCTGTATGACATTGAGTAAATTACTTCACCTCTCTGAAGTCTGTTTTTCTCATCTGAATATAGGGTAAAATAGAGGGCAGGAAGAAATAAAATAAATGGAAGTGTAGCACAGACCTTGGCACATATTAGGCCCTCAATAAATTTTAGTTAAATCTCCACATCAAGGACCCCGGATCATATTTAGGACGGTGTAATTAATCAGTCTTAACGCACAAGTAGGTCTGGAGAGAACGAGACTGTGAAAAGGTCAGTTTGGATTTTGGGGTTACCACTGCCGTTTCCCCTCTCTGTAAATTGCTGGGATATTGCTGTAAGGACACAACAGAAGGAAGGGTTCATTCCTACTGGGGAATCTGGATGGTTCCAAAGAGATGGTATTGCAGCGAAACCTTGCAGGGTGGGTAGATGTTCAACAGGTTCATGACTGGATCATAATGGTGAATAAAATTTAAGACCGGACGAGCAAATTTGGGTCTGAGCCTGTTGGGCCCACTTGGCATTAAGGAGTCTAATTTGTATTTGACTGGACATTGGGAGCCATTGAGAACTTTTGAGTGTGGAGGAGTGACATGAGAACTGTACATGAGAAGGATCATTGCATATAAACCTCCTGATGACACGGTCCCTCCCCCCATGTGGTACTTGTGTATTCCCTGTGCACAACTAAGTGTCCAATAACCGATACCTGAATGAATGAATGAATGAATGATTGAATCACTCTGGCAGCAGGCATTTGGGATAGATTGGAGAAGGCATTTTTGGAGGCAGAAGAACAAGTATAGGGGCCATGAGTGCCAGTCTTCAAGGGTTGGCAGTGGGCTGACGCGCAGGAACAGCTGTGGGGAGACCCTGGGAACAATGCCCTTCCCCTGCTCTCTGCACCTCCTGTGGAGCACTGACCACATTTTGAATTCAGGGAAAGTTTCAGCGCAGCATAATTCATCCCGACAGCCCTGGCCAAATATTCTTCCAGAGCCTCTGGTCCCCTCTGCTCCCCATTCAGATGGGAACACCATCCGGGCATGCTCTAGAGAGGAAATAGTCATTTGCATCTGAACATGAAACAGCATTTTCTGAAGCTCCGAGCAGGGCCCAGCTGGTGTGAGCTGGGCTCGCTCAGAATTATAAACAGCTTGTTTCAATTTGGGACAGAAGGGTTAAGGGTGGGACTTCATATGCCGGCTTCCCAGTGGGAAGACACTCATATCCACACAAACACACACGCAAATGTGACAAGCTTGCAGTCCTGCCCATCTTGGCTGAAGAGAAGACTTCCTGGAGGTAGGGAGAGGAAGGAAGGGAGAGGATTGTACAAATGCACTCTCTCAAACTCCAGGGGCGCAGCTACTTTTGGAAGTTTGATAACTCCACTGAGAACTGTGGGGAGTGACTTGCTGGTCCTGGAGCCATCTTACAATGTTGAACACCAACTATGTATGAAGCATTTTGCCAGATGCTTTACTTTATGGTTTTCTATAGAAGGCAGGTGGGATGGGATGCTGGAGAAAGAAGTAGGCTGTCTGCCAAGGCTTTATATTGTTTTGAAAAATGATAAATGAAAGTTGAAAAAGTCACTGAGGTGAGACTTCAAGGAGACTCATTAGAAACTTGCTGCCTCAAGTGAGACTCAATTTTATCCTGCTGTATAATCCCTTAAAATCAAGGCTGGATACAAATACATAAACAAACATAAATAAATGCAAATAGAGCTGTTTTCCCCCTTCTGTCACCCTTTCTCATGTTAACCTCCTTTTTAAATCTCCTCTCTTAATTATAATAGGCCAGCTGCTGCCTGAAAAGGTTTGCTTGTCCTGGGCCCTGTCCCTGTAGTCTCTATGGCCGGTGGCCTGTATTTGTACACCAGTACAGAGGCAGGGGACTCTGGGCCCCAATGGACCAGGGCCAATAGTGGAACTTCTGAGACTATAAATGGACACAGTGATGAGATAGCCCTCTCACAGGGGAAGTGGACAGCATGATATTCTGGAAATAACTCAGGCTTTGAAATCATACAGTATGCATTTTAGTCCTTCTTCAACCATGTACTAGCTACATAAGCTTAGACTACTTAACTTTCCTGTTCCTCAATTTCATCACCTGTGAGTTGGGTGTAATAATTCCTAGCCCAGCTGTTGCAGGAATAAAGTGAGATGATGTATATAACAGCGGACTCACCTTGCATATGATGATAATAGCTAATACTTATCTAACACTTACTAGGTGTAGTTTTCTAATCACTTTGATTAATTAACTCATTCGATGATCACAATAACCTCAAGAAGGAAAATAATTACCCTCATTTCGTAGGTCCCCGGGGCTTATACTACTTGTCCTAGTAAGTGGTGAAAGTAGGATTTGATCCCAGGCATTCTGATTCCAAAGTCAATACTCATAGCCACTACTCCATGCTACTACCTTCAGCCACCATTGTGTGTATAATAATAGGTGCTCAGTGCTCTTTGGGTCCCCTCACCCCTAACGACTTTCTTCGAGAAGCCAGGAGTCTTGCAGAAAGTTCTCTGGCAACAGTAGAACAGTCCTCTCTGTTAATTAGGTGTTTAATTTTACTGCCAGCCTTTTGTTTCCCCCCTGGAGATCTGGCAGTATTTCCAATAAATTGTGTTTCAAGGAGAGCAATAGAAAAAGACAGTGAGTGGCTCCCAGGTTGGGGACTGCAAAGTTTCGTTGGCAGGGAACAATTGAGCCATTGTCCGTGTTAATAGGACTTCCTGGGGAGGCAGCTGTGGGCCTTGCTCCCCAGCTTTTCTTTTAGCATTGACCACATTAGACTGCCTTTTCTTCCCCTTCCCTTTGGTCAGTAGTATATTTTATTCTCACACGGATCAGTCCTTATTGCCACAAAGGAAATTAAAGTTTTGCTTTTTGACTTAGAACATGGATGTGGCAAGAGTTTGCTTGCATCTGAAGAGTGAGACTGAATATTTCGCAAAATCTGCTTTTGTGGAACCAAGAGTTTCCTTCTGGCGAGCGCTCTGGGATCTTCTTGAATCCCATACCTCCATCTCAGAAAAAAGCCTTAGCATTCAATTCTGCATTGATCAGTAGGTTTATGATGATCCAGGCCCAGCATGTTCAGTCCTTTGCCCTCTGGCTGGGTATTTAATGCCTCACCAGAGTTGGAGGATGGAGACCTGTGGTGGTGGAACTGGACATGGCCTCAGAGTGACCTGTACTTGAGTTACATCAAGCTGTGTGAGGTTGACCAAGTAGTGTAACTTCTCCACTGTGGACAGTGATATTCTTCCCTACTCACTCTACATCCCAATTCCATGATGTGATTGGCACACTCAAGACAGCTCTGTTGTTCTCTACGGAATGTCATTTCCCTTCTAGCCGCTTTCCTCGAACCTAACTAATCTTCAAATCTCAATTCAGATGTTGTCTGATTCATGGCAGGTGTTTAATATATTTCTTTGTAGGAGACATTTGTCATTTTTCTTGGCTGCCCCAAGTTTAACCCTCTTCTTCCTTCTCTATCTTATCAATCTCATTAGAGGCAGAGTTGTCTTCTGCCAGAGAAGCTGAAAAGCAAGATAATCTCTTTCTCAGTGTTCCTTGAATACAGTTTTTGCCAGCCAGATAAAATCACCTAGACTTCATTCAGATGTGAGGGAGAAATTACAGATAGTGAAGATGACTGGTTGCATAGTTGCAACCTTCTTCATTTCTGCAGCACACTGCAAGGGCATGGTTATACTAAGAGCATCCTCATTCCACAGTTGAAATAATGTACCCTTTGCCTCATTTAGCACCTTGATGGGTCATTGTTCTTTACCTGAATATATGACTCTAACCTTCATTCTTAGAGGGTCTAAGCCTGTAGTAGATTTGAATGTATCAAGTTGCCGTGGTCTTCCATTAACTTTTACCACTAGTCATGTTAGTTCGTGTTGTATAAGCACAAACCAGCCAGTTGGTAGTCTTGATTTTCAGTTAAATGAACCATCATTGTGTCTCCTCATAGCAATATTCCTTCCTTGGGAAATAAGACCTCTAAGCTATCAGAGCCCCAATTCATAGCAATGGGAGTAAAATTTCTGTGAATGGGTCTTTAGAGTTAATGGTGAAAAAAGATTTGCCTGCTTCTTTGTTCTCACACCCAAGTATTCTAGCCATGGAATAATGACATCAAATATGAACTTGTAGTTCAGAACATATACTTCTTCTTGTGGCACATTACCCCAGCCTGGAAAGTACTTCCATTTAACAAGCATCATAACTGAATCTTTAGTAGATCATTCTGTTGTTCTATCTGTTAGACTTTTTGTTTCTGAGTGGAGTTCATGATACGACTCATGGTCATGAGCACATTGTCTTTTTTTTTTTTTTTTTTTTTTTTTTTTGGTAAAATGAGTTCCTTGGTCAGAACAACATTGTGTGGCATTGCATAATAGAGAATAAAGCGTTCTTGTGTCTGTAGATGGAGATGTTGTCAGAAACATGGTGAACAGGGAAGTCACAAGCAGATACATATTGGTACCTGTTCCAGTGAATATAATTACTGTCCCCTGCATGATCAGACCAGGTAGCTGAATGCTCTCCTTGGAAATGATGCCATACCCAAAGCTCAGCAAGGTCTCTGCTGTTAATGGATTGGACACTCATGCATGGGTTCAAAAACACAGACTTTGACCCAAGTCAGTCTGGCTATAGCACTGCTAACCTCTATCCCTGAGACTGACCACTTTGTTCATAAGCCCATTGAGCAAGGATCGGGGTGACTGGGGAAAGAAGCTAACCACATAATAGGACATCTTGACCGTCTGATTATTAAGTGTTCCTTTGCTGTGGATAACATATTTTTCTGTGAACATCTACACACACACAAATAGCCTTATGCTCTGTGCCCATTCTGAGAGTTCCAATCCCAAGCCTCCTTGCAACCATTCTCTAATCTTGTTCTTTCCAAGACCTTGCCCATCTAGCCTTGTTGATCACCCTAGGTCTCCTCAGTAAGCTCCGAATAACTTGATGTAAACTCTAAATTTGGTGGGAGGGGTATCTATTTTGGCTATTCAAATGCCACTTAGTTTAAGACCTACTTAAACTGGAAAACCAGGAGGTAAATAACAAAAAGGACTGATATTTTTTCCTTCTCTTTACCAGCTGAGTTTCCCATCTTAGCACTTGAGTTTTCAGAAAGGGCTGAAGGCCAAGCACATGGAAAGCTCCAGGAGGCCCAGCAGGAGGAGAGTGAGTCATTTACTTCTTTAGGAATTAGGTTCAGTAATGTCCCATGAATCTGGCTTCATCAGGAAATGAGCTGTGTCACCTAAGTAAATTTTCCAATAACTGAAGCTTACCCTTTCATGTGCCAAAACTTGATTTAATTTTTTTTGATGTCTTTCTCAAATCAATTACATGCATCTTTGTTTATTTCAGTGGAGGATCCTGCCCATATTCTAACCTTTTCTTGAGGACATGGTAAACATTCATTTAACAGGTTTTAATTTAAGAAAAATAAAAGGCTATTTGCCCCAGTAATGAATTTTCCTATCTTCACTGTGAATTTTGAGTTATTCTGCCTACTGTAATAATTTTCTTGTCAGTCTCACTTTCTCATGGTCTTCGGTGGCTGTGTGAACAGCCAGATATGAATAGGTTCTGGAGTCAGACCCAACTTTGAATTCTAACTCTCCCACTTATGGTTTCTAGGCTCCAGTGTCCCCACGTACAATACAGGTATAAGTTACTTGTCTCTGATCACCTTTCTAAAAATTCCTGTTCCTCAGTATCATTGTGAGGGTCAAGTACACCGTAAAATGGAAGATGCTGTGAAAGCACCTAAAGTATTGTAGCTGCTTAATAATAAACAATACTTCCCAGTGAGTTGCTTTAATTCTTGCTCTGCAGTTCCAACTTGCTCCGTCTCATCTGCAGAAGATTGCCACTGCCTTATTCACCCCATCACCAGCCACCTATCACTTAGCACAAAGCTGGGCACAGGATAGTGGTTGGGACATGTCTTTCTCATCACCACAAAGAAGCATGCCCCCTCCTCAGAACAAGTGAAGCTTCTTGGAGAGGAAGTTCTACAATCAGTTTTGCATGTGGAGGTCCTAGGATCTGTAGCAATTTTGTAGACTTTGGATCGTTAAGTGTTTGGAATGCAACAGTCAAGCTCTACTTCTAATGCCCTCCCCAAGCTTTTCTGTTTAAGGAGAGCTACGATGTGTTATTGCTCAATTCTTAGAGAAAGAGGAGGAGGTATTTTCTTACTAAAAACTATTCGTAGGCTCTCAGAGCTGTAAACGAAAACCATGAAATCTTCCCATATACCCTCTGTGTGTGTGCGCGTGCACACACACACACACGCACATGTATACACACACACACATACACACACACACATACTTTTTCCTTCCCTCAGAAGCACTCTGTCCTACATGTAATTGATAAGGCATGAGTGGCACGTGGAAAATTAGAAATGAGGGGCGTGCCAGTTATATTTCTTTTTAAAATTCTGAGTTCCTGGAGCCAAGACCAAAAGCACATATAGACAGGGTAGGGCAGCCTCTGACAGCAACCTCCTGCTAGGCTCCTAGAACGCTGATTCATCTTCTTGGGCAATGAAGACCTCTCCAGAGAGAAGGGAAGGAAAGGGAAACTGTTATTATTTACTGAGCACTTAGTATGTGTTAAGCTGTATATATGTTGTTTCATTTAATGCTGATTGTAATCTTGTGGGTTAGATATTTTCATCCACTTCTTGCAGACTAGGTGAACAGTTTGAGAGGTTAAATAATTTTTCCAAGTTAGTACACTTAGTATTGAAGAATTTTATTTGGCAGGCAATAGAATATAGGGTAGGTGTCTACCTTCAGACAACCTCTCCCAAGATCCCTATCCCATCCCATCCCACAGAGGGCTAGAAAAAAAAAAAAGATATGGCAACTCTGATATAAGCTATTTTAAACTTTTTTGGTAGAATCTAAATGTATCCCAGAGTATAAGAATGGCAATTGCCACCATCTTTTTGTACATATAGCACTTTACAATTCACAAATGTTTTTCTACCCCTCCCCCACCCACCTTCCCTCTATCTCTTTTTCTTCCTTCTATGATAACTCCATTGTTGTAACTATCACATGAGTTCTCTGGCTTCAGTTTTACCTTGAAAATTGGCACAACAATTTGTGCACTATTCATGAGAATGTTTCTAGGAGATCAAATGAGACATTAACTTTGATCCCTCTGCTATATGCTCTTTTAGCACCCAGCACTTAGTAAAATTGTGATTAAATGATGATTTGGGCCATTATGTGCTTCCTATCTGTCTCATAGGTCTTGTTTGCCATGTTATAGGAATTTTTAGCTTGGATCTGAGTTTAAGGATTAATACTAGAGATAGGTGGAAAGTGGACACAATACATTTGTAAAAATAAAAAATGAGAGAAATAAATTGTTTGAATTGATCTGAATAATGTCAGTCAAGGTCCATGAACTCAAGATGCAAAGCCAACGCCAAATTTCACTAGAATGCTTTCTTTCTTCATCCATGTGACTAGCAACACTGAGAAATATTGTTCCAAAGGAAATCAGTGATGGTCAGAGGCTCTTCCCATCCAAGAATAGCACAGGTAAGGTAAGTCAGACATGATGGTCACAGCTCTCTATGGACAATCAGAGAAAATGCCTACTGGAAGACTTTGAGGAGGCTAGGTTGATGGTTCATCCAGATGTTGCCAAGAAATCTGGCAAATTTTCTTAGATGTCTTTGTACAGCATCTATGGAATACTCTTGATCTGGTAATTTAGCTTCTTAACTCCAGTTGAAAATCAGGCTAATTTTGTGTGAGCCCCTTTGATTAATCTCTCTACCCCCTTTTTCATGCTTCAGATACTAGCTTGATAATCTCTTCTTTAATTATTCTGAGGATTGTTTTCAGATAATTTAGTCACTAACATACATTAAGCATCTGATCAGAGTCAGGCACTAGGTTTCTCCTATTATCTAATTCAGTTCTCCTAGTGATCCTCCCCGGTGGCCACTGGTCTTGCTCCTATTTAAAGATGAGAAAATAGAAGCTTAGAAAGGTTTTGAGATGTGTCAAGGTCACATGTGCACCTTCTAGAATTTATATTTATGTGGGAGATACAGACATGAAACCCGTCATCCTGGAAGAGTGAGGGAAAGGAAACTGATGTTCATTAGCAACTATGTGCTGGCCACCTGCTGAGTGCTTGACAAGCTTTGTCTTGTTTAAGATTCACAACATAGGGAGGAGCTGGGCACTGTTAGTGTCTCCATTTAGAGAGGGATAACTGAAGCACAGAGAGGTGAAGGAACTTGCTCATTGTCATGGATCCTGTAAAAGGGAGCAAGTTTAATGCTCTGGTCATATGTCAAAAGCTTCTCTGTCCTTCTAGTCACTATGTAGAGCTGCCTCACAACAAGTGTGCAGCCCATGCTGGGGCATCCAACTGAGGACTAGGGAAACTGGAGAACCTGGGAGGCTGTAGGGCGCAGGAGGGTGTGGCAGCCCCTAGAGCCCTGGTGTCAAGACCAGTCAGTGTCTACAAGCTTCCTCCTATTGTCCGCCTACTGTTTCAGAGCTTTTAATTTTGTGTTCCTTCCCAGCTAAAAATAAGGTTTTGTTTGCACTCAGGGCAAAGGCCCTGGGACCCTCCTGAGAAAATCCGCAGAGGAAACAGGACACAGAGTGGACTGCAGAGGCAGGAACGTCGACTCCTCAGCTCCAAGAGGCTGGAAGCACGGGGTGGGAAATGGCACTTCCCCTGTGTTTTTATGTTTAGCTGGGGTTTAATTAATAACCGGCAAACAAGTCTATAATTAACTCGATTTCCCTTTTGGCCAGCCGAGGGAATAATAATAAAGCTCCTTTTTAAGTCTGTGGTGTTCCTGGAAGGGATGGGAGGGAAGTCAAGCTTCCAGTGCTGCTTGCACAAATAACGAGGGCCCTGCACGGCCTTCTTGCTCCCTCCCTTCACAAATTGTATTATCTATACCAGATGTTGCATTAAAAGAAGAATTACTATACTTCAGGGCTCAAATTATATGTGCTTGATTTATTACTCTGCCTTAGTTTTAAATGCTACCTTGCAAAACGCTGATAAATGATGGCTTATTATTTTGCTGAGTGCTTAGGGTGATGAAGATAAGATATCAAAGGCAGGAAGGGGTTAACTCTTTCCACTGACCATTTAGATGGTCATATTTGCTCTCCTGAACATTTCAAATCTCCCCACTCTTACCCCAACTAAACACTTACCCTTTTTGGTTGGTTTTATTTTTAATCTCAAAGTAACATGCCAAGACCCTGACTTGCCCTCCAAAACATCTTGTATGTCAAAGACGAAGTACCAACTTTTAAATGTGGCATTTAAAATCTGCTTCTGACTTGACCTCCTTGATACTCAATTTCTTCCCATGTGCTCTGAACTAAAGTCCTGAATGATTTGGCTTGTACCTCCCTCACCAGCCTCATTTCTTGTCCCTCTGCCACATAGCCCTTCTTCTAGCTCCTTGAACATCCAAATTCCTTCCTGACTCAGGAACTTTGCACATGCTGCTCCCTCTACCTGGAACTTTCTCTCCCTTCCATCCTTCATTTGGTTTATCCATCTTTACCTTCTGTCTTATCATGAATGTAATTCTCTGAGTCCCAATATTTATTAGATACTTCTTTCTATTCAGTTTCATGGTGCTATGCACATTTCTCTTATAGCACTTTCCATAATGTGTATGCATTAATTATTTGTCTGATATATATTTGCCTAGTTCCTCTACTGCACTATGACCACCAAAGGTCAGGGACTGAATCTGTTTATTCACTGCTATAATTCTAGAGCATAACACAGAACCAGGCACAGATGCACAACAATTCGTATTGAATGAATAATAGGTGAATGGTCAAGCTGTCTGCCCACCCCATTCTTGCTCATTTTCCTCCCCCTCTTGATTCTTTCTACTTCTGAAAGGATATCTTATGCACTTATTTCTGGGCCCATCTTGCCCTTCACAGAAGCTCTATAAATTCTTAGTTTTGTGATCATGGGAAAGTTACTTGACCTCCTCATGACTCAGTTTCTCCCCATATGTAAAATGGGGTGAACAATATACTAGCCTCACCTGGTGTTTGTGCAGATTTAAATGCGTCAGTATATTAAGGCACTCAGAAGTATGCCTGGTTCATGATAGGCACTGCATAAGATATTTCAAAGAGAACATCTTGTGTGCAGCCTACTATTTATGGTTATGCATTTCCTCTAACTTGACTTTAATTTGGGCTTTTGCTCTGGCTTTGCTTCCTTTGGCTTTGACTCAGGCTTTTTCAGCACATGTGGCCTCAAAGTGGGCACAGGTCAATCGAAAAGAGGGTTTAGCTAGAAAGGTATGACTCAGTGAGCATGATAGCAACAATCTTTAGATGTGAGTCAGGCGAACATGTCTATACCAGCAGTGAGGGGAGCCTGAAAGGGCAACTCCCTGGAGTCTAGTAGTCCGGTTCAGTTCAATAACCTTCAATGAGTACCTGTTGAGGGCAAGAGTGTTGGGTAAGACCTGATTTCTGCTCTTGTTAAGTGCAGGTTCAAAGGCAGGAGTAAAGAGATAATCAGGAAATGGCAATGTGGTGTGGTGGTCCGGGCTGTGGAAACTGCGAGATACGATAACAGACCCAGATAGGGAGAAGCTGCTCCAAGGAATTGATGCTTGAACTGACTCTTGGAAAATGGAGATGACTTTGCCAGGCACTGAACTGGGGACAGAGTGTTTTAGGCAGAGGAAAGAGCACAAAGAAGGCCCAGAGGTGCTGGAGAACGAGGTGTTCAGGGACTATGTTTTATATAAGGACTTAGTGTAGTTGAAGCAGAGAGTGCAGATGGGTACAGAGAGAGAGGAGGCCCAGGCCTCAGAGAACTTTGCATGTCATGCTGAGGAATCAGGGTTGTGTTCTTTTGTTTTTGGATAGTGATTAGATAGCAATCGAAGGCTTTAGAAGAAGAGAATGCCACAGTCATTTCTAGATGCTCTTAAAAAAAAAAAAAACAATATGGGCCAACACTGGGGTTCATAATCCTGTAGATGAAAAAGGGGAGCAGTGGATGCCTCAGCTACACACAGAGCCAACTCTGTGCCACAGAAATGGGGTCACGTTTCAGGAGCTCTTGCCTGGATAGATACCACATGGACTCCCTGAGAGTCACCAACCTTCTAAAACTAAGGATTTTAGAGATGTGCCAGCTCTCTAGGCATGGATGAAGCTGCCTTCTCTCCTTCAATTCAGCTTTAATAGGTTTCTGAGAGAGTTGCAGGTTCATGAGTGAGTGAGGCAGGTGGAGGGAGAGAGGTAGCTTTTGTTGAGGGCCTACTCTGTAGGAACCTAACACATGCCTGAAATGAAACATTTTTTCTTTTAATCCTCCCAACATCCCAGAGATGTAGGTATTATGACCCTTGCTTTAAAGATGAGAAAACAGTCCTAGAGAGGCTAGAAAATTTGCCCAGTTAGTACTGGCAGAACTTTAGTTGGTTTACTTCCAAACTCTTCTTATTGCTACTTTTCCTGGCCGTTTGCTTTATGTAGCGCCTAGAGTAGGGTGATTCTTTCATACGTGTGTTATTGTTCTATTAGACTGTGAGCCTGTTCACTGCTCAGTGCTGGGCGTTTCACACATCAGGTTTACTAATTGGCCCAGTATCCTCCAAACCTACAATGAACCGATCAGTCACTAGAGGGCATTATGAATATACAATATGGAGTGAAATTAAGTGTCACATGTGATTTCATTTGCCAAGCTACCCACCCTTTCTCCTTCCTTCCTTCCTTCCTTCCTTCCTTCCTTCCTTCCTTCCTTCCTTCCTTCCTTCAATTGTTCACTTGTTCACACAAAAAATTAAAAGACTCACATGGACAAAGTACTAGGCTAGGGACACTGAGGTTAAAACCTTAAGTCACTCATTGTTTTTGGCACACCATGGGGGGAAGGGTCACAGTGGGTTAAATCTTAAGAACATATAGGCAGCCCTTCACTTACTCTGGGAGTCAAGGAAGCCTTCTCTGAAAAGGTGGTATTTGAGCTAGGTTTAACAAATGAGTTGAAGTTTGCTTAGTGTAGAAAGAGAGAGAAATGTATTCTAGGCAGAGGGGCCAGTATAAGCAAAGGCCCAGAAAAGAGAAGTGAAGGGCTAAAGGTGGAGTTAGAGAGGCAAAGAGGGCCTTGAGTGGCAGGCTGAGGACCGTGGACTTGCTTTGAGGTCTTCAGAAGAGTCCATGACTGTTTTTAAGTGAGTTAGTGAGAAAGAGAAGGGATTCTTTTTATTGTCTGTTTTGTTTTTTAGAAAGATCATTTTGGTTGTGAAGAAAATGAAAAACTGAAGATAAGACCAGGTTAAAGCCTATATTAATCCAGGGAAGAGGAGATAGTGGCCTGAATTATGGCAGCAGATATGACTACGGAGATAAGTATATGAAATTTAAAATTTTAAGATTTTAAGGAAGTAGAATTGACAGATCTTGATAACTAGTGAAGATAAAACTGTCGATGATGATTCCCAGGTTTCTGGTTTGAGTGCCTAACTGAA
>CM053502.1:32773001-32816320 GCA_028627145.1 Eidolon dupreanum
TGAGTGTACCACCTTGAACATCTAGATAGTAGAGCCATCAGATGACTCCAACTCAATCTTCTATTTGACCCTGAGTGAGAACTGCCCTGCTGAGCCCAGTTAGCTCACAGAACCATGAAAAAAAAAAGATGAATTGCTTTTTAAAGTCACTAAATTTTGAGATAGTTTGTTACACAGTAATGGATAATTTGCACAAGTAAACCTCCTCTCTCTTAGCTCAGATATGTTCTAAACCTCTATGGACCAAGTGACAGGCACCCTGCCTTCCTCAGAATAGCCTCACCCTGCCTGTGTATAAGGCTTTGTATCTAAGTTAAGCTTGTCTGCCTGATCTCCTCCCTGTTGATGATGACTTCTTTCCCAGGATAATTCTGCTGGATTCATGCTATCATTCTACTTGCCATTTTCAGATGCACTTAGTCTCAAGAGTAATTGCTTAAGCTCTAGCTAGGACTTCTGTGTACACAAAACAAGGAGTTTACTGGACATACAATAATATGTATTAAATTATTTTTTTGCTTAGTGTTATCCTGCCATAATTTTCTTATGTCATTAAAATTTTACACAATTAATATTTCATTGTTTATTACTTCTTATTCTCCTGTTTTTTGGAAAGTTGCCTCCTGCCACTATTTTTTTTTGTTCAAATTGTAAAAAGGTTGAGATGAATAGCTTTCTCTCTAAATCTTTACCCAGGTTCTTATCCTAAGGAAATAATTAAATACTCAGTAAAGGTTATGAATTTTTAAAAAGAAACAATGTGTAATGTCAAATCACTTTTCAGAAAGATTTTATCAAGTTATTCACCACCAGTTAGATAGGCAAAAATGAAAACAATAATGATTAATAATAGTAATGATGAGGATAATAATCTCATTATGATTTAAATGTGCAATTCTGACTCTTGATATCGATTAAAAGGTGTTTTTCACATGTCTGCTGCTATTATTCTCCTTCTTTAGCCATTATTAATTATCTACTATGTGCCAAGAAACCAACTTGACACCAGGAAGTGATAAATTTGGTATATAACCCTGAGAGTGGCCCACATGGCTTGAGGAAAATAGTTGGCAGCATGGATAAGGAGAGCACCTGACCTAAGGCCCATTTGGACATGTCCTGGTTACACTCATGGGTCCTCAGTACCACTTGAGAGTGTGCTACATGGCTTTGTAGAAAGACAATGACTTTGGCATCAGACACGCCTACCTTCAAATGCTGGCTCTGCCCCTTACCAGTTGTGTGACCTTGGTCAAGTAATTTTAATCTCTATAGCTTTAAATTTCTCAACTGTAAAATGAGAAAAATACAACATATTTTGTAAGTCAGTTGTCAGAATGAAGAGATAGCAAAAAGATAATAAACATAAGCATCTTACATGTGACATCCACTCAATAATCATCAAATCTTATTTTAGTGGATTATCTCTTGAGTTTATCTCCCCCACCCTCTATTGTATTGCTACTGCCCTCCTTCATTCAGCTCACATTCTTTCTTAGCTCTTTTACTGTTATTGCCCTGTAACTGGTCTCCCTGTTCAGTGTCTCATTTCTCCAATTCATTTTCCACACCACCTCTGACTATCTTTCTAAAATTAAATCTTAAAATCCTTGAAGAGCTTCTTAATGTGATTGAGACCTGGCTCCTTCTAGCCTTCTAGCTGCATCTCTCACCTCTCCACCTCATCACACTCTGTACTCTGGCCTCACACTCTTCCTAGAGTTCCTAACACAATCCCTAGCTTCTCAAAGCTAGGTGCCTTTGATAATATTGTTTTTTTTTATTTGGCCCCCTTTCTTCCTCTCCCATCCATGTGCTACTCATCCCTCAGATATTAGCTGACGTGAGACTCTGCCTTCCCTGACCCTTTAAGCCAGGTCAGGCACTGCCTCCTCTGGGCTTCCTCATCACAGCATACAGATAAGGAAGCACACAGTCCCCTCCCCCACTCGATTATGACTCCTTGTGGGCAGAAATGACATCTTCATTTCCATATCCTTATTGCAGAGCCTAAAACAGGGTCTCTCAACATCTACACAATTGAACACGACTAGCTACATAATTTGCATGGCCTAGCGCAAAATAAAAATACAGAATTCCTTTGTTCAAAAGTTACTAAGAATTTCAACATGGCAACAGCAGAGCAATAAATCGAATATGGGGCCCTTCTTGAGAGCAGGGCCCTGTTGAGTACACAGGTTGCTTGCTCATAAAGCCAGATCTGGTATTGACATTTTATGCCAGATAATTTTTTTGTTGTGAGGAGTCGTCCTGTGCACGGTAGAATGTTTAGCAGCACCCTTGGCCTCTACTCACTAGGTGCAAGCAGCGCTCCTCCCAGTGCATAGAGGAATGGTGTGTGGTGCAGCTGGATAGATAAGCAGGGGTCTGATCTTGAGGGTCTCGAATGAAAATCTATGTGTCCTGGACTTCATTTAGAGGGCAATGGAAGATAATGGAGAGGAAATGGGGAGTTAAACCACTGGCTCTCAATGGGGGACATATGCCCTCTATCTTTCCCCACCCCCTACTTGACATTTGGCAATAGTTGGGGACATTTTTGGTTGTCGCAATGGTGAGGAGGGAGTCTCTACTGGCATCTTGTAGGTAGAAGCAAGGTATGCTCCTAAATGTTCTACAATGACCAGGACAGGCTCATGCAACAAAGAATTATCCAGCCAAGAATGTCAATAATGCCAAGGTTTAGAAACTCTGCTTTAAGTGAGAAAATGATATGTTGATTTTTTTTTTTCTGTTTTAGAAACACAGATTGGAAATTGCTGTAAGAGCTGGGGAATTGCTATGTAACCTAGCTACTTTATTTTGAATGTTCTTTTTTGTTAAATAGACTAAATATATGGTATTTTCCTTTTCATGTTATTTTTAGTTTTCCCTGTCCCACGATCATCTACTAGAGGGTGCTTGACGTGATCACAGTCATGTGAATGGCACCCCTTAGAATTGCACAGTGCACAGACTGCACCTTAACAGAATAGAATTTTAGATTAATCACCCAAGAAGGACTTCTCTTTAGGGCCCAGCACAAGTCTGGCATGAGAGCTCAGAATTCGATGAGTGAATAAATAAATGAATGGATGATTGAGCAGTCCAAAGAATGGGAAAACTAATTGCATATCAAGTGATGCGGAAGGAGAAAGTTGTCATTAAAAATCCCAGCAAGGTATCATACTGAATTTTTGGAAAGAGTTGAAGTGGAAACAAACAGCTCTCTGCCAGGGTCCTCTTGGCTGACACTTCAGAGATCTAGCTGGTGAGGGGCCCTCAGAGTGGAGGCTGAGTTTAGACTCTGGAAAGTTACTAGGTTTTCTGGTCTAGTGGGTCCTCTGCAGCCTTATCAGTGCAGCTTTGTCAGGGTTTCCACCATAAATCCTGGATGTGGGGCTAAGTGGCCTATAAAATCTGACTCTGGGCTAAAGCTGGCAGCACAGAGCCTGCTAAGATGCAATTAGTTTGATTCAAGGAGACTTCGGTTAGCTTCGTGGCTTAATTGGGAGAATGCAACCAAGAAATAAAGAAGTTTGGTACTCCTTCTGTCTCTAAGGATTGTCACAGAAAGGCTTCTGTTACAGGGAAGAAAAACAGGCCTGTTACCAACACAGAGCTCTAGGAAGAAGAGTTTGGAAAAGTTTGCCCAGCAAAAGTTGGGAAATACTGTTGGGCAGGTGCCAAAGGCAGCTCTGTGACCTGGGCTGCTGCCCCTTGCCCACCTGGGGGTTAGGGGACTTCATTTCCCTATGGTTAAATTACGTGATGCTTAAGGCTGGCTTTTGTCCCTGAGAGGAGGTGTTCTGTGATGGTTGCAGCAAAATAAAATGCTTGTTTAAAGCCACACTTTACACTTAAGTCCTTTCACTCAATGGTCACATTCATTCATTATTTCAGTCATCTTCTATTCTTGCTTCTTTGTTCAGGATGAGTAGTCTGGAAGTGTAACAGAACCAGATCATGCTCCGAATACAGGCACTTTCCCCTGCCCAAGGTTACACAGTAGGAAGATTCCCTGCCCTTGTAAGGGCTTAGTTTCCTCATTTTTAAAGTTGTGAAAATAATACCTAATCTATGGCATGGGAATGGAATTTAAATGATATAACCTGTGAAAAGACTGTAATATTACATCTGGCCAAAAAAATAAGGGTTCCTTAAATAGCAGATTTATACTGCTAGTTCTACTACAATAAAAACACAATGTGACAAATACTGTCCTTGGGGTTTATATAATGCTGTAAAAACTCAGAGGTGTGAGTGCCTGTGTCTGAGGGTAGGGAAGGTGAGAGGGAGTAAGGGAAGACTTCATGGAAGAGGTGAAATGGCCTGAGAATGAAATTATGACCTTTCCAGGCAGAGAATAGGGGAGAGAACATTCCTGTTAGTGGAAATAGCACATACACAACAATTGCCTGCATGAGGTCAGTCTGGGGCAGGAGGAAACGTGTTTGTATCCTGATCATTGGGCCTAGGGTGAAGAGAGGGGTGTGATGGCCCACTGTGTACCCGAGCTGACCGAACCCATCCTTTTTTCCTTCTTTCTCTCCCAGTTCTCTGTCTTGTTTTCATTTTTAGACTTTGTTGTTGTTGTTATTGTTTACATGCAGATTCTTTACTACACAGATGTTTCATGAGGGAAGGAACTGGCCCTGGGTCCCACAGTGAATTTCAGTCAGAGCCCCAGTCTTCAAGCCCCAGCCTGGTTCTGGGTTCAGTGATCTCCCACGGAGGACATGATTATTTCTGAGCACCTCTTCCTCCTTTAGAGCTGATTTCTCACCTCTCAGGGCTGCTAGGCTCTCAATCCCACCCTCTACCCCACTGCTCGCCCTGCCGGAGGGCTCACTCCCATAAAGTTCTCTTAAAAATCTTTTATGACTCCTTAGTCCAGGCTCCCAGTCTACCCTGCACCATATGTGAGCTTGTTAATTCCTTAAAGGGTCCACTTATAGCACAACTTAGGGATGCAGGCACAGACATACAGGGAGCAGCTGCTTCCACTCTGGGAAATGCCAATAGATGTCCGCCTTTTAGAAGGAGGGACAGAGGTCAAGTGGAGAGCTGGAAGCAAACAAACAAACACATTTTGAACACCTGTGGTTGCTGAAGATCATGCTGGCTATTTTTATGTTTGAAACCTAGGTTCACACCTGACTGGGTTAATAATATCTTGGGCAAGTCACTCCAATTTTCCAAGTCTCAGTTTTCTCATATCTAAAATGGGAGAGCAATGCTGACTTAATCCAGAGAGGGCAGAGAAAATCTCTTAGCTGCTTTGTGAGTCTCAGATTTGGATATGCCCTCTTATCTGCTCAGATTTGTAAGAGACTCTCGGATGAAACACATAACTCCTTTGTTCATTGGTTGAATCATCTCCCTGAAGTGGGCTGTGGAGAAGGAGCATTGGCCCTTGAAGAGGACTAGAGGCCAGAAGCTCTGTGTGCAAACCTGGGAAGGTTTTTGGGTCGGAAGAGAAAACATTTCAAGGAGAGCAGCCCCTACTTCCTCCCTTTTGTACCTGGGAAGGGGTGGTTGCGGCACAATGAGGAGCCTACTCAGGTTAAAGAAAGTCTGAAAAAGCTGGAGAGACATGGGAAATATCCCTCAGAGCTAGGTCCACTAGGATTTGCCGTTGGTTTCTGGGAGGCATGTGCTGTCAGGGAAAGAAGGCTGGCTTTGCAGTCAGCCAGGTTCTGTCTCCTAATAGCTGGGTGTCCATGGGCAAGTCACTTAACCCCTCAGCTTTCCTCACCATCAAACAACATTCATGTTGCTTTCCTGAGGGGTAAATGACCTGGTATACAGGGAACACTCCATAAACGTTAGTTCCCTGCTCTATCTGGCCAGAAAATACTTTTTTCCCCCTAAGGACTGCCACCTAGCCCCAGGGCACAACTCAATAAAGTCCCCATAAAATTCAGCCTCTCTGAGCCCAACTTTAGAAATTACAGCAAGGCGATTCATCACATTGTTTGAATTATGGCAATATGAAAACACAGAAAACCCACCGGGAATCAGCCTTTTCCCATATATAAAACAGGGTTATGATCCCATATAAACTTTTAAAAGAGAATGCTTTAGTTTATATCTTTATACATATGATTGGGAAAAAAAGAAGGAACAAGAAAAGAAGTATGAATACATTGGCAAACAACATAATTCAAGCCAGTACCCCTGCTTATTAGTCCCACAGGTCCCTTTTCTTTATCTTCATGCCTCATCTTCATAACAACCCAGATCCGGTGCCCACATTGCAATGTGCTAGGGCTTTCAAGGGCTTTGGAGTCTGGCTGCCTCATCAGGATCCCTCAGTTCATCCTCCCTTCTCCATCTCCGCTGCCATGGCCTGCATCCCAGTCACCAGCAGCCCTGTCCTGGACCACTGACCACCTTGCAATGTTTTGCCCCATGCCCAATTCAGGCTGCAGTCTGGAGGCTGGATAGGGGGTGGGGGGGAAGGTAGCAAGGCAAGGGACACAAGTGTGTCCCCGTCTTTCCCTGTGTAAGACCTCCAAAAGTCCCTCAGTGCCCTCAGGAGAGAGTCTGAGATCCTAAACAACCTTACCAGTTCCCCATCATCCAGGGCTTCCTCTCCTGGTTCTTCTGTTTTTCTCTCCTTTGCCTTAAACATGACCCTCTCTGCTTCATTTTCCCGGAAGGCTCTCTCCTTTAAACTTCTCCCGCCTTTTTACTTATTCTCACTCATCCTTTAAGACTCAGTTTAAAAATAACTTCCTCTGGGAAAATTTACTATGACCATTCTACCTTCCTTCACCCCAAACCAGGTTAAATCCCCTAGCTCTATGTTAACTTAGAAGCATCTGTTTTCCCTACATCAGTAAGAAGTGATCATGAGTCTGGTGATTCTGTTTTCACTTGCAAGTTGTGAGCTCCCCAAGGGCAATGATGAAACCTATTCTGTTCATTATTATATCCCCAATGCATAGTAAAGTGTTTACTTACATGGAGACACTCAAAAAATACTTGTAGAGTTTTGATGACAGACTTCAGTTCCAATCTGGGTTCTGCCACTATTGAGGCCCAAGGTCACTTCCATGGTAACTTTGCCGCTATTATCATCTGTGAAATGGGCACAAAGATCCCTACTTTGTGGTTTTGTCATGAGAATCAGAGAAAAATTTGTAAACTATGCAGCACATAATTATGGATTTCATTTGTTGAGTGCCTATTCTTATTATGAAGTTTTGGGGACTGAAAAATTTTCTTTTTGACACTGTGATCATCTGTCATGATGAATTATTTTATACTGGCTAATGCCCACCAGAGGGGCAGAAGAGTAAATTCCTGGATCAGCATTCTATTTACACTTGGATAGGAAGAAATATCAGTTGTTAGTTTTAAATAAGATCTCCTCTTGGATGGCAGCACATGAAAGAATGTCTGGGCATGGGTCCAGGGTTCTGTATGCAACATACATGGATGTTCAAATACAATTTCACTTACTCATGACCCCACCTGTCAAGGGCCCACATCTGATTAAAACACACACACACACACACACACACACACACACACACACACACACACACACACGGTTAGACTTGACTTTATGGCAAAGGTATAAAGAGAATAATTATGACACTTACTAATTCTACTACTATTCCTCTACCAGTTGTCTTTACATGTTCATCCTTTTAGTAGGAACAGCAAAGGTGACTAAGGGTCACATTTTCCTGGATGATCATGAGAGATTTCCCTAGTTGCCAATCTTCTTACCAAAGCCTCCTGGAGTTTTGGATTTGGACAAAGCATTTGAGATGGTATCTGAAGGAAGTCTTGGCAAAGTGGGCTGACAGGGGACCCAGAGGCTTGGAGATTGAAAACAGGCTACAAGATGATGAAAAATCCCTTCCCAATGGAACACCATGTTGTAGTTCAAGCTGTGTGTGCACATAGGTTACCTCATGTGATCTTTACACAAAACTCTGTACAAGCTGAAATCTTCCAACTCACTTTACAGATGAGGAAAGGGACTCAGACATTAGTCCAAGGTCGACTAGCTAGTTAATGGCACTGTCAAGACTTATCCTTGGTTTTCTGACTTAAAACCCTCTTTGTTCTATATTTACTTCCTCCACACAAGTAGAGTCCTGAATCCTCTTTTTCTCCCTGTCTCCTCTCTCAGTCTGGAGGGATGAGAGGGCAGCCATGCTTTATACATCTCTGCTTCTCTGCCTGACAGTCTCAACTTCCTGAAGCCTGCCATGTCAACGCCCCCAAGCAGAGCTCATCACACCCCCTTCATACTTGTTTCCACAAATCTGCTCTTCTGTGTGCTTCTGTGTCACAGTGGTGCAGTGCGATGTGGTTTAGGCCTCAGGGAAATATGATCTGTATTGTGGGTGTCTGCTTAACTACATGGTGTCAAGAGAGAGGGATGAATGAGGATGCATCTAGCAATACCTTAGTAGCTTCGAGATATTTTACTTTTCATCGCTGTAGACGTTATGTATTTTCCCTGTTTTATGAGTATGGTATTGCACTGAGGTAAAAAAGCAGATCTTGTCTGCACAGGGAAAGGGGAAGGTACCAAAGCATTTACTGAGTACCTAATATGTGCTAGGACCCCACACATTTACAACTGGTTGAATCCTTACAACATCCTACAGAGGGTGGGGAGGGTAATCCCATCTTACAGGTGAGAAAACCAAGGTTGAGCAAAGTGAGGTAATAGGTTCACCCAGGAAATGAGTATGAGAGTCTAAAGCCTGTGGTTTTGTCCATGCTGCAATTACAGGAAACTGCCCCAAACCAGCCTTGCTGCCCATAGGGCCTGTCTGATGAGAGGATGTCAATCCAGGTCAGAACTTTCTGATAAGCAGGGCTGAAGTGGGAACAGCCTGCAACTATTAGGTGAGGAAGATGGAAGGAACTTATGAGGTGTCAAACAAATAGGAAACATTTGGAAAGCAATTATAAGGACATAATAGGAAAAATTCCAGGAAGCCAAACTCTTACAGAGCTGTTTGCAATGGAAGTGGTGAGAAAGTTACCCTCTGGCCTAAAAATGATATGTTCTAGAAAAAAATATTATATCTAATCAGCATCTTCCATTAATTTAATCAGTTAGTTCATGCTCATCAAGTCTCTGCCATGAGCCAGTCCTAACCTGGGCACAGCATGTTCAAAGTTGAATAAAACTCAGTTCCTGACTTCGGGCATCTCATTATTTAAAGGTAGAGAGGAAAAATGTGTGCGGAGCTGTGTACTTATTGATAAATGCTTCGACTTTGGAAAGTGTAAAATCTGAGGGTTCATAAAGGGTAGAGCAACTCTGCCTGGGGAAATCAGAGAGGGCTTCATAGAGGAGGTGATGTGAGCAGGACCTCGAAAGAGGAGAAGGTAGTCTCCAAAATGAGGTGTGAGCGGAGCATGTGAGCAGAAGGAAGTGCACAGCAAACTCTCAAAAGCAGAAGTGTGCATGGCAGATTCAGGGAAGAGTAGGCAGCCATACAATAAGTGTTTGAAAAAAATATATGACCTAGCTGTTCTGGCTCTTTAATGCCTGTGTCCCCAAGCTCTGTGCTTGGAACACAGAACATAGAACATAGACTGTACTAATTGAGACTGGTAAATGAATACAGAAGGCCAAATATATAATGAAGAATTAAGCACTTTGCCACTAATAGATTTCCATCCAGCATTTCATCTCACCCAACATTTCAATCAATGTCACCACAGGAAAGCTGTCAATTCGGATACAGTGAGGTGGTTAAGCACGGTAGAATGCCCAGGTCTAAACCTAGCTCTGCTGCTTACTAGCAATGTCACTTAGCAGCCTCTGTGTGCCTCATTTTCTCCTCATCTGTAAAATGCATCTGTAAAATGAAGATAACAATAGGACCAATCTCATAGGATTGTTGTAAAGATTAAACTTGACCATTTTGTGGTTATATCAAGCAATGTAATCTCCCTATCTAGGTCTTTTTGAATTTGATAGAATCAAAACATGACTGACTTTATATATCTGTTTACGGTTTATTTTCAACCTTCTAAGGCACGTAATTATTTGAAGGGGACCTCAGAGATCTTCTAGCCCAACTTCCTGGGTTTGGAGAGTTGGCCAGATTACTGTGTGATCTTGAGCAGGGAGGGCACTTAACCGTAACACCTGTGCCCTGATGCCTAGGAGCTAACGTATGACATTTAACATCGAGCAATACGAGTCACACCGAGTTCTCCCAAGGCACCAGGCCCTGTCATGTTGTCCAAACGTCAACTTGTTCATCATTCCTAACAATTTCATGAGGCAGTAACTAAGATCATTTCCATTTTACCAATAAACACAGAGAATCATAGAGAAGTTGAATGACATTCCTGAAGTCACAGTCAGTACATGGTAGAGGCAGGATTCAAATCTAGACGGTCTGACTCTAGAGCAGTATCTCCTCCACCATGCTCCATTGCCTTTCTAAAACAATAGCAAGAATGGCTAGCACTGTTACTGATATTCCAGAGCTCTCAGAAATGTTTGACAAGGTCTGGGAAATAAAAATCTCCTATGTAACCAAAGCAATTAAAAACTATAAAGTGCTGTTATGTCACATTGCTAGAAAGCATAAAGCTGCATAAAGTATACAAATAACATCAAATTATTATGGAACATAATGATGAATAGCAAATATAAAATATATAATAATAAGCAACCTGGACAACTTAATATACAATATTCTCTCAGCTACCTTGATTTGTTTCTTTGTCATTTTATGCTCTTGACTTGAGCTGATCCCTGTGTTCCTGATTTACTGAGAAGGACTGGCCATAGAGCAGGGGTTTTCTGGTCAGTATTCTCAACCAACAAGCAGCGATTATTGTCCAGGCCACAGTGAGGGGTTTGTGAAGCAGCTGAGCATACGTTTCTGTTTCCTTCTGGCTGGCTTCACACTTGGCCATGCCCTGGAAGAAGGACAGCACGTCTCAGGGCCAGGAGGGACTCAGGGTCTCGGCAGTTCCTGAGAATGTTCTAAATTCAATTTGTTTCGATTTTCCCTGAAATCACCCTCTCAAGGGTTCATTTTCTTTTTAGGATATCTCAGCATGACTTTGGGAAAAGCCCTATTATAAATAGCCTTATGTGGAATACTGGGAAAATTCTGCCCAGGAGTTAGGAAATTGGGCTTCTGGGTAGAACTGGGCCACTGGCTCATGGGATTATCCCAGGAAAGTCACTGCCTCTCTGTGGGCCTCAGTTTTCCCTTCTATGAAATAAAGAACTTGGATCGATGATCTGGAAGTTTCTTTCTGGTTGAATACTTACAATGTAGCATTTATCTACTTGTAGTCATAAGCTAAGTATACTCTGGAATGTTGAACCCATGAAATCTAGAATGCTGGCTATTAAGTCTAGGACACAGAAGCTTGAATTGAGGTAGAACATTTTACCTGACATAACATGCTCCCCTGCCCCAAGACTCCCTTCTCTGCTTTACAGGCATTTCTGGTGGTGGCTTTGGTGGTTTTAAAATAGATTTACAAATTCTTTGACACCTTGCCCTCCAACAGGTGAAGCCTGATTCCCCTATGCTGTATGGCTTCCAAAATTAACTCATAAGAAGCAGCACAGATTCTCCCCTCCTCTTGCATTTGTCTTGCTTGCTCTGCGGGAAGCTGGCAGCTGTGTTGTGAGGATACTCAAGTAACTCTATGAAGAGGTCTATTTGGTGAGGAACTGAGGCCCCTGTCAACAGCAATGTGAATCAGCTACCTCGGAATCAGTTTCTCGAGGGCGTTTACATGCTAATAAGAAAGGCAAATGGGAAATTTGATAGTGTAGGAGAGAAGAGACAATTACTCCATCAATGCCCCAGGGAAATGAGATAGGGTGGGTCCAGGCCACTCATGGAAAGGCTGGCCTCAGTAGCACAGGACAGACCATCTGCAGTGATAGGAAGGATGGCAGAACACATAGGCTGGATGCAGTGCGGTAGGTAGACAATGGGGTGTGAGTGTATTGAAGTTATTTTCAGAGCACATCTATTTTCTCCGTGACAAGAAAAAGCAAAGTCATTAGCTGAGAGGGAGTAAGAGGGAGGATGTGCTGGATGTTTGAAGAGAAAGACAAAGGTGTGGAATAATCTCTGGTATTATCCTCCATCCCTTGTATAGGAGTTGGCACAAGAAAAATATTAACAAGACTCAAGAAGTAGAACTGAATAGGATTTCGGTAATGTTGGCCTCCCTGGGCACTGGCTTTGGGATCTGATGTGGTTTGAATCTTGGCTGTATCCCTTGTTGGGTGAGTGGCCTCAAGGATGGCATCGTTCCCTTTCACTGCAAGTTTTTCATCTGGAAAAGAGGAGTTAAATGAGGTAACCTACGTTATGTGCCAGCTAGTGTCTGACACATGGTGGATGCTAAAGGCCATGGCCATTTCCCCAGGCATTATCATGGCCTCAGTCCAGTGGGCTGCACAATGACCTTGGAGTCAGAAGAATGTGGACTGGGCAGCTTTTTCATTTTTGCTCCTCAATAAACTAGAAATAATATAATAGATTTAAACTAACCATTCAAGGCCAACTCCTAATTTTTTTCTCTTATAAATAGGAAAAATTATATAAATTCAGTTTTACTGGCTTCCAAGCAAATTGCCAAGCTTTTCTATTTCCAAATCAATAAATGGTAGAGTGGACAATTACAAAAGAGACAAGCTGGCAGCCAGACCCTGGCTGGCAACTTTTCTGTAAATTGCTCTGCTCCTCTGCATCTTGGATTCCTCATCTGCCAAGTGAGAAGGTGCAGCCCCTCCTACAGGGGCAGGTGTGAGGCCTGAAGGAAACCAGCTTAGCAGCAGATGCAACAGCATTTTGCAAACTGTTGAGCACTCACGAACACTCAGAATGGTGGTAATGGCCTGTGCCTCCATGAGAACCGAGGCTCCTACGCAGCAGAGCTCACAAAGCCTTTGAGTGTGGCTGTAGCCCACCAGGGCCCAGAGCTGCTGCTGGAGGAGTGTTCAGAAGGGCCTGGGCAGCTTTACGTGCTCCTTTTAATTTTGACCTTTGCAGTATTTTCCAATGAAACTATGACACGCCGCTCATGCTTTAGACTAGAGATGAAGCACAAAAAGATCAGGTTGCCCAGACCTTAACAAGGAACAGATGAATAAGAGTTGCATCACTCCCTCCCGTCTCTCCCAATCCTTTGGGAGATACCCTGACAGGCAGCATCCAGAACCACTGGTGCCCAGGCCTCCCTGCTTTTTCCAGGCCGACACAAGGAAGCAGACTCTCAGTGGCAGGTTGTGGAGGGGCACAGACACTGGAGTCCATGGTCCTGGGTTTGGACCCGAGGCTGATTGTATGTCCTAGTTCTCCTGGGATAGTCCCAGTGCAGGCCTATTGGCCTTGTATAATGACTGTTAGCACTTCCTTTCCCTTTCAAAGGTGTCCATGTTTGAGTGAGAAATTACAAGGTCATCCTGTGCATAGTGACCTGTGCTTTAACTTCTTTGAACTTCAGTTTCCACATCTGAAAAATGGGAATTGTTTTTTATACACTACAAGATTATTTTTGAGAATTATACATGATTAGCAGTGCTTTGGCTTACGCTCCCACCTTCTCCAAAGTGTTTAAATAAAATTCTAGCCGATCATGTGACCTCTGATCCAGCCAGTCTTAAACCTTAAATGAATCAGGATCCCCTGCAGGGTTTATTAAAACAGATTGCTGGGTCCATCCCAAGAGTTTCTGATTCAGTAGGTCTGAGGTGGGGCTGAGGGCTTGAGACTGTGTTCCTAACAATCTCCCAGTTGAAGCCAATGCTGCTTGTCTAGGGACCATACTCTGATCTAGTTTTTCCTCTTCCATTCACTTCCCTGCTCCTGCCAGGATGATCTTTCTAAAACAATAATCAGTCCATGTTATTGTCACTGCTTAAAAGCTTTCAGTGGCTCCCTAGTGCCCTCGAGAAAAAGCCTACCCCCTTAGCTGGGCACTGAAGGCTAAGTGCCCCCTTCCCTGTGTCCTTGACCTCCAGGTGAAGTGCTCAGCCTGCTGGCCTTGGCAACCTTGGTCAGAGAGGCAGGCTTCCCCGAGGAAGAGCCCAGGCATCAGACAGGCCTGGGCTTGAATCTTAGCTCTGGCACGAGCCCTCTGTTGTGACTTTGGGCACGTAACTTACATGCCTATAGAAACTGAGCTTAGCAAGATTAAGGTTTCTTTCCTTCACCTGAAGCTGCGAAGGCTAAATGAACTGTGTTGAGAGCACACAGTTCCGTGCCTGCCCCATGGCAAGTGCTTGCAGGACCTGGTGTATAGGTTTCAGGGCCTCAGCTTGCCAGCCTGACCTGCCTCCCTGGTCCTTGAATTCTGACAACAGTTGCTGACAGATTTGTTAAGAATCACTGGAAGGGCACATGCAAGGCCAGATCTCTGTGAATGGGGTGGTCAGGGAGTACTCCCTGGAGGAAGTGGTACTTGAGTGAAATGTCCTGTTCAATATGGCCACCAATTTGCTGTTTTCTATACCTTGTTTTGATTTCTCATTGAATTTTTCTTTCACTCATTTTTTCATTGTTACAACAAATGCAAACTGAGCGACTCCTCTTGTGAGACAGAGGAGGAAGAAGGCAGGAAGCCTCAAAGGCTGTGCTGTGAGGCAGCAGGGCAGAAGAAGAGGTGCATGGGCTTCGGAGTAGGCAAATCCAGAATTAAAGTCCCACTTGACCTCGCCATAGATGTGTGACCTTGCATAAGTTACCACTGGAGCTTTGTCTGTGGGATGGGGCTGAACATCTCCAGATCAGAGGCATGTTGAAAAGAGGGAATTTGATATTGTATCCAAAGTGCTGGGCAGAGGGAAGGAGCTTGAGATGTGAGCCCTTTCCCTTCCTGCCCTTGGGTGAAGGGAGCTCTGAGCCTTCTCATCCTGTAATCGGCCTGAAGTTACTAACAGCTCCTGAAGATAAAGCTCCTTCTGCCAGTCTCCTACTTCCCATCCCCAAAGCCCAGTTCCGGAATGATTCTGTGGCCTCCACTGGGCTGAACTGAGACCTGCACAGTGCCGGGACCCTGAGGACATGGAATCCTACTGTCCTCACAGCTGAGGAGGAGGAGGAGGAGGAGGAGGAGGAGGAGGAGGAGGAGAAAACTGGCATCACTGAGGGCCTTCTCTCTGCTCAGAGCTGTGTGGGCACTTGGCACTGTTACTAGTTAATAATTATTTCTGTTAATCAATTCCTGTTCAAATCGGGTTTCTTTCTCCTTCCTGGACACCGACTGACAGAGATGGCAGTACAGTATCATGACCAAGAGCATGAATTCTGGAGCCAGCAAGCTTCAGTTTACTCTTTTGTAAATAGAAATATTAATAACCAGAGCTTTGTAAATTATACAGGCCTATGAGCTTGTGAGGCTGGCCCTTGGGCTCACACTGAGCAGCTGGTTTTTGAGTAAACCATAAAGAAATTCTGATGCACTTGCCTTTCTCAAGTGTCTCTGAGCTGTCAAGACCTCCAGAGTAAACTAACATTTAGGCAGGAAGGATCCAAACTAATCCTGTTCCTGTGACAAGATCCTCCTCTAGTGTGGCCCCTGTGGGCCCTTCCAGAGAGGTCCCAAACCAGGTGTCAGGATTAGGACCGAGGGCATGCAGAGCCAAGGCACAGACAAACGGGGGGGGCGTTACCCACAACACACCTGCACTTCACCTTTCTCTGGCAGCCCCTCAAAGAAGTCACCTGTGTCCCATAGGATCTGAGTCAATTGAAATGCAAGAATCACAGCCGCATTGTTGTCCAGGTGCCCCCCTGGGCAGCCTGGTTGCCTCTTATTTCCATTCCCACCTCCACTTCCACCTCCTGTGGCCTGGATTCCATTTACAGCTTCACCTTTAAATTACAGGTATTAACTATAATAGACTTCCTCTCTAAGCTGGATGGGGAACGGAAGACTGGCTGATTACCCCTGAATTGGTACCATATATTTGAACGGCCGGAAGGCCCTGGGTAAGAGACCCAAATACTCACATGTACTCTGAGCCTTTCAAGTCCTAAGAAGGTCACTAGAAACCCTAGAATGTGAGAGCCAGCTGGGACCAGAGCTTGGTAAGAGGCCGTGCTCTCTGTACATTGTGAGGGCTTGCCCTAGTGGTTGGTTTCTGAGCAAATTGTAGGAAAATCCTGCAGTGGGAAGCAGAGGGCTGACTAGAAGAATAACTTATCACGGTCTCACACATGTGAGTCAGTGCCCGAGCTGGGACTTCACCCCAGGGCTACCAATCCCCGTCAGGGCTTTTTGCCGGTGGCCATGGTGTGTTCCTTTTCCTTCTCGGCATTGTATCGTCCTTCTGACCTGTAAAATGTGTTTAGCCCTGAGGTTGTCGCTCAGGACGTGTGTGAGAGTCATCGTGACTGTCCGACATGCTGCCAAGCCCCTCTCACCGAACTGTCCAGAGGACTGGCCCAGGGACAGAAACCAGGATCATTCTCTTCTTCTGGCTTGCGGATGACCGGAGGCCTGTTTCTAACCACCTAGTTCTGAGTTTCCAAATGTAACAAGAAATGGGATTGCTGGTCTCGTGGAATTTATAGAGTGATGAAGAGACTGGGGCTGGGATAACGCAGGGAAATGTGCCAGGATGGTGGGGCAGAAGGTCCAGTAAACAAGTTAGCTTCTTGGCTGTGGGGCTGTGTGACCTTGAACAAGGTACCCAGAGACCAGTTACTTACATCTCAGTTTATTGCTCTGTAAAATGGAGATATGGAGGCTCTTCTTGACTGGATTGAAAGGGTCAAACAAGATAATACATTTGCAAATATTGTATAAAATATAACTAATTCTGTGAGATTATTTTTGAATAAAGTTATTATTGGCAAATAGTAGATAATCATATTTTTAAGAAAGCATAACTTATTTTGTATATATCAGGCTCTAGGTGTTTTAGTAGACATTTTGGATTTATTTCTCACTAAACCTTAGACTAATCTGTGACCCAAATTGGCTAAGAGCTTTCAGTACATTAGCTCTTTAATCTTTAAAACATTATTATCCTTATTATACCGCTGAGAAAATGAAATCTTAGAGAGACTAGGTGGTTTTCCCAAGGCCAAGAGGAAGTGGCTGAGATGGGATTGAACTCTAACTCCTTATGGCTCCAAGCCAACACTCTTTCCATCAGTCTGTGTCCCCTACTGAAGAACTTGGTCAGTGGTTAGAGTTCCCCCTCCTGAGTGTGAATGTAAGTTTCCTGATAGCAACTCAAGAGCAAATATTTCAGTTCTGCCTATTGCATACTCCAGGGCCCATGAAATGATGACTCCAATTCATTTCAGTTCAGCCGGCGATACTTTCCTGCCTTGAAGTATATTCTAGTTGAGCTATAGGATGAGGACTAAACTTGTGTAGTGTAGCCCTTCAGGGCTACATTCCAGCGAAGGGTTGTGTCCTGGGCCCTGGCTTTATGGGGAGTGCAGGGGGTTGGATACACAGTGTTTACACTGTGAGGCTCTCAGTTGTCCAGGCAGGTTTGGTAGCTGGAAGAGAGAACTGAAGCATAGGTACAAGGCCAGGGTTTGCAGTGGAGCCAAATGTGGAAGGCTGGAGCCAGTCAGGCACTAGGGTGTTCAGAAGTTCAAAGTGAAGACAGGCACAGTGTAGGTGTCGTGTTCAGAATTATGAAACTGGGAGGAAGTTGGTCCTGAGCCCTTCATTCATAGCTCTTCTGTGTACACTGCCAGCTGCATAATTACTGGGTATCTGTTTGCTAGCCATGGTCGACCGTTGACATACGTTGTGGAGATTAGAAGCTACCCTGTTATTTAGTCTGTACACATACTACCATCCTCAGAGCACTCATCACACTAGCCTGAAACTCTCTTAGAGGACAGAGGCTGTGTCACTTGTTGTTTATCCGTAGCCCCCAGCATGGTTCCTGATCAGAACATGAAGGGCCCTCTGTGAAGTTTTGTTAATAACCAAGTGAATACAGTGAGACAAAGGAAGCTGAGAGAGGTCATGCAGTTGACTCTGGAGGGTGGCAGAGCCCAAGTCCCTCTCAGGACTACCTGGCTGAGTCCACTCACTATCTACTGCAAGATTCTGATGAAGTCATGGGGATGTATGTCAGGGGCTCTCCATAATAACACACCAATATGCATTGGTTAGACTCTAACACTGGACAGAGGGGTGTTACCTGGAGGCCAACTCTCTTTCCTCTCCCATGGAGCAGATTGTTGTGGGACTGGACAGCACTATCATTCTGGGATATTTGTCATCCTTTGTCCCCAGAGACCCAGGTCCTGCCCATCCCATGAAAATCCGCCTCCTCTTCATAGCTTTCCTCTATGGTTATAAGAGGGTGGGCCTCTGAATGTATGCCTATATGAACTCACTCTCTGCCCCAAGGCTTACTGGCTGTATGTACTTGGACAATTTTCTCTCTGGACCACACTTTTCCAGTCAGTGATAAAACAGGCAGAATAATACAGTGGCGGCCATGGAGGTGTGAAGCCTCCCAATTTCAACCCCTTTAGGATTTGCCTCAACCTTTGACCCAAGGACATATTCTTCCTGGGCAGCCCCAAGCAATGACTGAGAACTTGGAGTTATTAGGGTCTGGTCATTTCTGCCCAACATGGGACTCCTCTAAGTCTTTGCTGAGAGCTCCTCATTGGGTAGGCAGAGTCAGTCGTCAGTTCTGCATTGCTGTTGGAGTCACTTTTGGCAAAATCCTGCTTCCTCTCTGCTTTTATTCCCAGGTGTTAGATTTCATTCTGGCTTGAAGCCTTTCCCTGCCCAATTCTGCCTTCTTCTTAAGTTTTACAGACATTACCCCTAATATACCGTTTGTTTACTAACTTGTCTCAGTGTCTGCTTCCCAGAGGACTTAACTGACATAGATATCTACATAGTAAGATATCTACACTAAATGGTAGACATAATTGTAACAACAATCATAATTATTGTTATTGTTATTGTCATTTCTCTCAATTAAGAAAAACCAGTAGCCAGTAGGTAAGGGAAACCTGAAGTGACGAGCAAGGAGATGCCAGTTCTCAGTCTGACCAGCAATTATTAGAGAAACAAATATTCTGTAGAGCTGGCTGTGTAATGCAGATCATGGCCCTGGGGGCTAAATCCTGAAGCTCTTTGTTTTACAAATGTTCAAGTCAGTTGCAATTGTTCTCATAGAGGGCACGAGCATTCACTCACAGTGTGTAATGCAGCTCAGGTTTCACGAGGAAACAAATGAATTTTCAAAAAAAGGAACATTTCTTACTAGGCGTGCTCAACACTTCCTCCCTGTTGCCCGAGTGGAGAGAGCATTGGACAATTCATTATACTTGTCAGGACTCGAAGACAATCAAACACCAGCCATGCCACTCTGAGATTTAAGACCCTTAAAGATATTTTGCATACTTGTTATATTGCCACCTTTGGTGTGTTAACATTTATTGTCCCCCAGGGCCGTAAAAATGTCCTGCCTTTTATAGAATGCACAGATTTGGAGACTCCCCCCAACCTCCTGGCCAACCTACCAGAAACGGAAGGGACCTTAGTGAGGCTTAGCGTTGTTGTTTTGTAACTGAAATGTTACCCTGTTATTAAGTTGTTTCACCAGGGCACTGGCATGTTATAGCAAGAGGGATCCCTGCTCCCCACCCCACAATTCACTGAATTTACTGAGAGACACTGACAGTGGGGAGCCTCCTACCTCCTAAGACAACCCACGCTGTTTCTATTATATGACCTGATTTGCCTCACAGTCTGTTTATGACTATCGCCCCAGTGTAAATATTAATAGCACCTCCTTCCCTCTTAGATATGGAGTAGAGTCTTTAACAAAACATAGGCATGCATAAACCCACCATCTACACACAAAAGGGTTAAAGTTTGGGGTCATGAACCAGATACAAATTTCCAGGAGTGAGACTGCTTTCATTTATTCATAATTTTTTATTACATGGTTCTGTGACACTGCTGTAGAGATTGCTCTAGGGACTCTCATGGAAAGCCAAATAAGCCACCATCCTGAATCTGAGGGGATACAGTCTTGCTTGGAGTCAAGGATATGGCATAAATAACCATTTAGGGCTCTTCTAAGTTCTGTGAATGCTTAAAATAGATCACTGGGTGCTGACAAATGGCTGAAGAAGTCACTGGCATTTGTGGTTAAATAAAGATGGTGAACATGATAACAATCGCAAAGACATAATATTTACTAAGAATAAGGCATTTGTCTAAGTATTTTATGTTTACATATATTAACTGATTTAATCTTTACAATAACCTTATGAGGTAGATACTCTGATTATCCTCATTTTACAGATAAAGAAATCAAGGCACGAAAGTTAAATAGCTTGTCAAAGCCATACTAGTCTTATACTGGAGCAGGAAGCCTTATCTTGTAGCCTATTGTTTTGGCAAGAAGGTGCTGCAGGGTTGAAGGATCTGTAGCCCTTGAGCTTTCCCTCTAGTTGCTAAACTGACTATCTGAGCTTTCCTTAAATAAAACACTCATATATTTTATCATCCAAAGTAGGACACTTCGGAGAACAAAAATGAGCGTTATAATTAGCTGCGCTGGGGTAATAGGCATAAATGGAATGATAATGTGAGGCAAACGAGGTATGATGGTCACCATACAGTTGAAATCAATTCCTAAAAGCTTGAATTCTACTCTAGCTTAAATTTACTCTAACAACAACCAAAACAATAAAAATTAAAAGAAGGAACTTTACACATCATCTAAGAGTAATAGAAACACATGCGAAACCATAGGATGGATTATCTTGGAAAATAGTTGTGAAGAACTGTGAAGAGTCTGAGACTTCACTTTCAAGCTAACAGTTCAGCTTGTCACAGTTTCACGGATGCTGGTAGGAGACAAGTGACTCCTGGTTTGGAGGCAAAGAACTTCAGTGGCACAGATGCCGCGTAAGCTTCCTGTTTGTGCCAATTTCCTCTTGACCCTCAAGTCCCACGGGGGTGATGCAAAGTGGCCCAGATGGGTGCTGCACATAAACCCAGATGGGTTTACTTCACAGCTGAGGAAGCTTGAGTTTAGGGAGGTTTTTATAATGAACTACATGCAAACTTTTTTGATCTTTGCCCTGGAAAGAGACATTGTCTTTATTATACTGGGCCGCAAACAAACCAGCCTCTGTGGGGCAGGCGTGGGAGCAGGTGGGGGTGAGGTGGGAAGACACTGTCTCTATATAACAAGGCTATTTGTTCTACAAACATCTATGAAAAGATAGTTGGTGCCTCTGCTTGCAAGATGTGCAGAAATATGAGAGACCCATGGAAAAGCTGCTCCTAGCGACAGTGAGTGTCACAACCTCAGGAGTGCTCAGTAAGAGCCTTGGCTGGGTTTTCTGTTCCCCATGCAAATGGACCAGACAACTTCTAGGCTTCCTACCAAACTGAAGATTCCATGAGATCTCATTCTTTATCTCTGGTTTTGGTAGAGCATGAAGTCAAGACAGGGAAAACGATAAGAATGAATGATAGGTAAGTGCACAATTGTTCTTTTCCCGTTTATTGCTTTTCCCTCTTTAAGATTGAGCATTTTTCAGCAAATGGTTGAAAAATTTATACTTTGCTTGCTCTTGGGTGCTCATGGGTGGATGTTTTCTGTCAGAAGATTTCACAGATGATTAATATGAGAAAGGTAGACACATTAGAATTATTATTAATAAATATGATGAATATATTTTTCCTAATATCAACATAATTTATCATGATGATGCTAAAATGCTTGAAAAATTGGGACACAAAGTAAAATAATCACCCTAATCTTACAGTCTCATGGAAACAACTAGTAATATTTTGGTTTGTATTCTTTCCTTTTTCTCTCTCTGTCTCTCTCTGTCTCTCTGTCTCTCTGTCTCTCTGCCTCTCTCTCTGTTTACATACATATAACAATAGTTGCCACCATAAACATACAAATTTCAAACTCCTTTTTATCCTTCATTTTCTGTGGGTACTATAGATAGTTTTATAAACATCATTTTCAAAAATTAGATAACAGTACATTGAACACATTTATTTAGCTGTTCTGCTATTTGGCCCTGGGATGAGTCTTATATCTCTAACACTTGCTAGCTTTACAACCTTGGACTAGTTAATTATCCTCTCTGAGCCTCAGTCTCCTCAACTAAAAAAAGGAGTCAACAGCACCTTTGTATATGGTTGTTAATGAAGACTAATGAGATTGAGAATGCATTGATAAGTACTTTAGCACAGTGCCTAACATATCACCTAAATAATCAGCGTTTAACAAATGTTTACTATTATCATTTCTATATCCAGTTCTTCTTGACTACAAATCACAATTTAAAGACTATCTTATGTGCTTTTCTAAAATCTAGGATTATTTCTTTAGAACCAATTCCCATAAGTGCAACGACTGGATCAGGGGCAGGGACATTTATGACATTTGTGACTCTAGACTTGTGTTTTAAAGGTGACCATTCAATAATTGATTCCAGATGGAGTGAGAGCTCTGTGGCTAGTGTGAAGGCAGATATATCTCATGAAAGTTTTAACACTATGTAGACCCTCAGGCCTCTAAATGCATCTACAGCATAATTAGTTGCTATGCCCTTGATTCTGAATTACCCTGAGCAGTGTGGAATGATGGACATGTATATTTGTCATGTCTCTTTAGGCAGACCAGGGGCCCACAGTTGATGCTTCAATGTCCACTGGTCCGCTTTTACTTCTCTATGTATGTGTGTTGTCAACACAGAGTATAAAATTCTGAATATCTTTTCTTTTGGCATGGACTCTCCTATTCTCCACAGGCTCTACTTCTCCTTATGTTCTTCTATGATGTAGCTTCACACAGTAGGGTTGTCTGCTGAGCCCCTGTGATCCCTGGACTATGGCATGAACTCTTTAAGGCAATGGCCATGCCTTGTTGCTTGTGATATACCAGTTCCCATCCAGGGGCCTGGCACATCAAAGCATTTCTAAATAAGTGCTGGCCGAAGAACTGGGAAAGAATGACCATACTCCACACACACACACAATTCTCCTAACTCACTCTGTGGACCTTGGCCAGGCATTTTTTTCTCTCCAATTATAAGTTTCCTTATGTCTAAAACGAAGGAATTTAACCAGATGGCCTCAAATATCTCTTCTGGTTGTAGAAATCTATGCACCTGTTACATAGTTATAAATTCCTATTTTGTGCCTGGAGATAAGAAACATGATCTCTCCTTCAAGGAGCTTGCTAATTATTTTATGTACATACAAGCCAAAAAGTGACATTGGACTATACGTTAATAAATCTCCAAAGTACAGAAAGGATGTATAGTAAGAGTGATTCATTTATGCACTGAGCATTTACAGAGCACAGACTATCTGTGAGCCAGGTCTGTCCCAGGCATTATGTGGATACAAGGTCAAGGGATAAAGCTATAGAGGCATTAGCTAAGATGCAAAACTATTCGTATGATCTTGGAAAAGTTATTTAATCCCCTTGACTTTCGCTTTCCATAAATTGGGGGCATCACTTTGATGTAAATGTCTAATCACTACGCTGTACACCTGAAATTAATATAATATTGAATGTTAACTGTAATTGAGAAAAATATACATATAAAAAGAATTATGGAGAGGATTTGATGGTTAAATAAATTAGAAAAATACTGGGTAAAATGAAGGTGAGAGAGCAGTATTAGTTGCTATAATTACTTACAAACTTTGTTTATCTATGATTTTTCATGCCTAGCATTAAGGGGCACAGAGAGGGACCTGCCATGCTATTTATTGTCTTTGGTCTGGATCGTTGGACACATGTCTGATCTGGTCTCTGTTCAGCCTTGGTTTCTCCAGTCCATATACTAGTCAGAGTGAGCGCCTACAAAATCTCGTCTGACCATGTCACTTTCTTGCTAAAATCCAACAGGACACGTCATTGGAAAATAGGAGAGGAGCCAGGGAGGTTCGGGTTGATCTGTAATGTTTTACATTTTCAGCTAGGAAGTGGGGTTCATAAATATTATTGATACCAGTTATACTCTTTGTCTGCCTGAAATATTTTTTAATTAAAAAGTACACGAGGAGGGAATACCAAGGACACTGTGCGTATTGACTATCTTCCGACATCCTGCAAACTATAGGGAAGGAGACAGCATCCTCCGGGGTGGCAGAAACAGGAGGGCTCGGAATCAATCCTCTGGGTCATTTGAGACTTCAAGAAGGTACTATTTTCCAGAAAGAAATCAAAACTGTGGTCATGAATTGGGGTCTTTATTTTCTATAAGGTGTTTGATGGTTTTCCCAGGGAGAAAGAAAACAAGTGGAAAAAGTGGGAAAATTCTCCAAACGCGTGCAGTCACAGCAAGGTAGAAAACGGTTCTCATTGCCCGGCTTCTGACTGAATTGCAGAGGAAGGTCCTAATTGTCTCTCAGGCCCAGGCCCCATTCTAATTTATTAAGGGAAGGGCCCAGGAGGTAAATCTAGATGTCATTCTCTAAGCCACCTAAAATGAGCCCATTAAACTACTGCCCATGAATGGAGGTGTTTTTCCCAGGGTCGAGTGCCCCCACCCTCATCCCACCCCCAGCACACCCTGGGCACCACCACCCTGAGAGGCTGAGTGGCACATCTGACAATGGAGCATTCAGGAAGGCCTTCCCGGATGGGGTCGGAAGCCTGTTTTATGCCCTGTTAATTACTGCAACAATTTATAAAATTCATGACAAACATAAAGCCCTTACAGAGATTGTATTTCAAATGGTATTTACCTGTAACAGAATCCCCTTTGTTTGTAATTCTTGGATTTATGAGCTGTTGCACAACAAAATGGAACCACTCGTTGTCCCCATGGGGGGCACTGGCTGAGGGACCTCAAATATGCTATGGAGACAGAAACCTCCTCAGGCTTGGACTCAATCCCAGACCCACCTCAGTCCATGGCACTTCTCAGTCTCATAGCCTGAGAACATGGGGGAGTAGAGGTTGGACTGGGGAAGGTTAAGTTCTCTCCCTGTGAATCTTGGTGCCTCAGAGCTGGGAAGGACCTCAGGTATGAGTTAGTCTAACTGTGGACCTATCGTAGGAATCTTCCCTATGGCTTCTCTATCTCTGCTTGCATGTCCCAGTGACAGGGAGCTCCTTACCTGACAAAGCAGCCCAGATGATTACGCTTTTTCTCTAGTCTTGCCCTTTCCTTCTCCTCCCCAACCTCCCCAAGCTCCCTTGGCCATGGAGTGATTTTTCTAAAACCCAGATCTGGTCTTGCGTTGTTCCTCACTTAAAATCACTCAATGGCTTCTGTTTGCTACTGAGATAAGCCCAAACTCCTTAACAAGGCCTGCAAGTTCCTGCATGGCGTAGTCCCTGCCCTTGTCATCTGCAGGTGTCCCGTCTACTCTTCTCTCAGTAGTGTCGAACTACTTTCACTTATCCTCTTGCATTAAATTCCTGCAGTAGGATTCATATAACAAAAGGGCCAAGGACCTAACTTTAGGGGCAGCGAGTAAGAGTATGTTGTGAAGTTAGAAGATGGTGCCTTCCTCAGCACCCAGCATGAGGAATGGGGGTGATTGAAGCCCTACAGAGGGAAGAGAGGATGCTGGCAGCTCCAGAGAAGAGAGAGAAGCAGAACCTCAGCAAGAAAGAGTAGAATTTGAGGAGAATCACCTTCCTGAGAGCAGGAGAAAGGCCTTACAGTTCTCTCTGGTGAATCTGAGCTGGTGAAATGAGTAGCATGGAAAGGGGCTGGTCTCCTCTGTCTCACCCTCAAGGAGAAGGGAGAAGGACCTCAAGCTCAGCTCAGTTCTTTTCTCTGCACAGCAGGTCTGGCTTTCAGTCAGTTTCCAGCTTCAAGGAAAACTGTACATCTATGCAAGGTGCTAACTTTATGAGTGTTGGACACAGAGTTGCTTTCTTTTTCTCCCTGGTGTCATAATATGTGTCCTCTGTGAGATTTGTGGGAGATGTTCAGATTTGCATCCTCTGAGGCAAAGGACTGTTTATAGAGCAGTTAAAGCCTGAAGCGACTGTGTACTCTGACTTTCCAAAGTGTCTATTTTAATGCTCATGTGTTAAATTTCTTTTAAAGTATAAATTGATTTGTGCAGAGACCTAAAGAGAAAAGAGCATGGACTTCAGTCCATCAGATTTCAACTGTTCTACTTTCTGGATGTGTGACCACAAGCAAAATACTTCCTCTCTCTGGGTTTTGGATCTTGTTTCTGAAAAACTAGGTTGTTGCTTGGAAGAGCTCTTTGAGATATTCATGTCCTCAGGGCGCTGAGATTGGATTCTGCAGTTTTCTCATCTATAAGATGGCGATAACACTAATATGGACCTCTCAGAGTTGCTCTACTTAAGAGTTAAAATAATCTGTGTTATTTTATTATGTATTATGTATATAATCTGTACATATTATACAGATGAAGCTTCTGCATTTTCCATCAGCCCACGTTGTAAGGAGAATCTGGGAAGAAAATTTCAATCTGGTTAGCTGAGGTGTGGGAAAGAGGGAGTTAGGATGTTTTGGACTGTGAGCAACAGAAGACTTCAACTGGCTTAAATGACAAGAAGATTTGTCATTTCATATTTTTTGGACATTAAAACAATGGGAGATTCTGGAGTTAGTCAGTTCAGCTGTCTGATGACATTTTCACATACCCTAAAATAAGTCTCGGCAGCCCCAGCAGCATACTTTTGCATTTCACTTCTAAGCACGAAGCCACCAGACACCTGATAAGAAAGTGTATGAGAGCAAGAAAAGAGTGGGGCTTGGCTGCTGGGTGGACAACCAGCAGCGTCTGTCACAGGAGGGCATTAATACATAGCACACACCCAGCGGGAGGGTACAGTTGGTTCCGGGTCAATGACTAGCTCAGAAATAGTTCAGTATTTGGATATAGACACTGCTTGGTGCAAAGAGAAGCAATATGATGGACAGGGAGAAACATGTATCTTTAGAATCAACTTACCCTGCGTTCAAATTTGGCTCTATCATGACCAGACATGAGAGCTTAGGCAGAATTTTGATGGCTATGTGTTTAGTCAGTCAAGGGAATGCAAATCAAAACCATAATGAAATACCACTAAATTCCTACCCACAAGAGACTTTAATGTTAGGAGTTGGAACAACTGAAAGTTTTATAACATTACTGGTAGGAGTATAATTTGATATATACTCTATGACTGATCTAGCCTTTCTGTTCCTGATTATATGTCTAATAGAAACAAGTTGTTGTGTTTATCAAAAGACAGCTATAAGAATGTTCACGGCAACATTATTCGTAATAATGCAAACTTAAATCCAAATGTTCATCAATAGGAGAATAAAGAAATACATTGAAGTATGGTATATATGGCTTTGTGCTGCCCAGATTCCCCTTCAAAGTGAGACTTGTGGTCCCAGCTATTGGGAATGCTGCTGGCAGACAACCTTTAGGCTGTCAGCTCCTTCCACAATTTCCTAGGCCGAAGAGACCTGACTTGCTCAGGGCTGCCATTCCTGGGGCAGCCCACATCCTCGCAGCATGACTAAGGGCATTTTAGCTTCAGTGCTTTCTATGGGGTTGGCTGAGGCAGTCCTTGGGTCTGCACCAAGCTCTGGACTTCTCTCTGTTCCCTATCCTGCTTCCTGTCCCTCCCTCTACAGCTTTCATCCCAGGGGCTCTTTCTAGTAACTGCACTGCTTGCTAATCTCTGTCTCACAAATGGTTTCCTAGAGGACAAACCTGCAGTTCATGATGTATTCATACAATAGAATATGGTACAGCAATAAAAAGAATAAACTATGACACAGGCAACATAGATGAATGTCAGGTGAGGAAAGCCAGGTATAAAAGAGTACTCACTATAGAACTCCATTTAAATGAAGGTGAAAAACAACCAATTCATGGCGTAAGAGGTCAGAAAACCCATGGCTGTTGGTATTAGGAGGCCTCGTGTGATGCTGGAAATAGTCTGTATCTTGACTCAGAAGGTAGTTATACACACATGCATATTTATAGATATATATGCATATATATCTCCACATTTAATGTTTATTGAACTGTACACTTTGAATTGTGCACTTTACTGCATTAAGTTACACCTCAATAAAAATAATAAACTGAAAAATAAAGTAAAATAAAAAAGTCAGATTATTTTGTAATTACCTATATCCCCTAAAGTCTATAGTTCTCTGAGGGCAGAGACTGCCTGGTTCATAGTGGATGTTTAATAAACACTTTTTTGAATGAAACAATGAGTATCACCCTAGATGATGAGTCTACCATTGATTTGTTGAGTGGACTTGGGTAAGTCCACTCTGTGAATTTCATTTGACAAGGAAGGAAACACAAATGGCAAATTCTAACTTACAGGCATGTTGTGCAAATTAATTGGTAGAAGCATACTTTGTAAACTGTAAACTTCCATGGAAGAGTTAGTACACAGGTTCTGAAGTTGGACTGATGAAGGCAAAAAATAGGCTCCACAGCTATCAACTGTGAGACCTTGGGAAAGTTACTTAACACCTCTGAGCCTCAGTTTCTTTATCTGTAAAATGGGATAAAAAAATACCTGCCTTATTGGGTAACTGTGATAATTGAGATAATCTGAGTTACAATAGTGGCTGACACTTAGTAAGTTCTCAAATGCTAGCTGTAAAGAATTTTCCCTGGGGTAGCATCTTTTGGGTAAAGCATTCCTCTCCTTCCTCTTCCTCCTACTTGATTTTCTTCCCCTATCTCTTCTCTGGAACTCACTAGCATCCTGAGATGATCATTTATAACCTTAAAGAAATGAATATTTCCAAAGGGCAAGTGACCTCCTACAGAGGAGATTACCCCACTAGGCAGCCCTGCATTTCTAATCGGGAAGTCTGAGCATCATTTTTTCCACCAGCACAGGAGAAGAGGTGTTAATTGACTGCTTGTAAAATTTCTGGGCTTCTCGGAGCAGGGCAGCCTATGAAGGGGGGACCTGCAAATAGAATGGGGCTCACCTGTGGAAAACTCTGGAGCTGTTGAGGCCCTGAGGGCAGAACATGATCTCAGAGTAGGTTTTTTCTCCTTCACACGCTAGGCGGGGAAAAGTGCCCAAAGATGGCCTCAGGTTCCCGCTAAAAGCCAGACCCAGCAGGGATGATGTGGTGTGGCAGAAGGAGCACTAGACAGAAGCTAGAGCTTCAGCTCTCTCAATAACTAGCTGAACAACCTCAGTCTGTCACTTCATCTCTGGATTTTAGTAAAATGAGGGATGGGGACTAGCTAATCTGTAAGGGCTCATTCGACTCTGAATTTGGGCATTGTAAGAAGTGTGGCTTGGTACAGTAGACTCAGGTGAAATGAAATTTAAATCCAGCTGTGTCATTTGGCAGCCCTATGTTCTGTGGCAAGTGATATCACTCTCTGTCCTTTTGGGTTCTATTTGAAACAGAGGTCTGGTGTAAACAAGAGCATGGTAAGTAGCTGTTCCTGCTATGGTTCATTTTGTGTGTCAACTTAATTGGGCCACAGGATGCCTAGATATTCAGTCAAAATTGTTCTGTCAGGGTGTTTTGGATGAGATGAACATTTGCACCGGTGGACTTAGTAAAGCAGATCGCCCTCCCTAGTGAGGGGTCATTCAATCAGTTGAAGGCCTGAAAAGAACAAAAAGGCTGAGTAAGAAGGAGCTTCTCCTACCTGACTGCCATTCAGGTGGGACTGTTTTCTTTTTTTATCTGCCTTTGAATTTGAATTGAAACATCAGCTCTTCCTGGATCTCTCGAGCCTGAGCTTCTGCACTGGAACTGCACCATCAGCTCTCCTGTGTCTCCAGCTTGCTCACTGCAGATTGTGGGACTTGTCAGCCTCCATAATTATGTGAGTCAACTTATAAATCATAAACACATACACACACATGCACAGTTGTTTTTGTTTCTCTGGAAAACCTAATACAGACTCTTCCCGTCTGCCTTGTCAGTTTTTCCAGAAAAATATTCACATTTTCTTTCATGTAGATTTCAGCAATTACTACCCAAACAAGACAGTGCCTATTTACAGGGAGCAAAGTGTCATCAGCAATAGAATACATTCTATTTGTTTTATGTTGTGCCCATTTTTATTTATTCGAGTATTTTTTATAATTTTTTAATCATAGGGACACAACCACCCAGGGAGATAAAGCAAAAATTATTCCCTTTTATTTTAGCAGCATTGATAAGTATAAATTGACATATAATAATTTATACTTATTACAATTTGATGAATTTTGAGGTATGTACATATCTATAAAAACCATCAACACAGTCATGTAAAGAACACTCCCATCACTCCCTAAAGTTTCTTCATGTTTCACTGTAATCCCTACCTATCCCTCACCCCACCCCATCTTCTGAGGACCATTGCTGATCTGTTTTCTTTTTTACAGTCACTGAGAAAACTGAGGACCAGAAGGAGACATGTCCTGCCTCTGTCAGTGCTATTATCCAGTATTGCGACACTTGGCCCAGTATTTGTTCTTGGAGACCATCTTCAATCATCCCAGAAGAAAAAAAGAGGGACTCATTTGCTGGATACTTACTATGTGCTAAGTCCCAGACTAGGTGCTTGATATATACAGAAATAGAGTAGTCTGAGTACTCTTGGCTTTAGTTGCCTTCTCTCTGATGAAGGTCCTCCTCCATTAGTGTGTTCTCACTATGCTCACATATCTAAATGTGAGCTTGGATATGTCTCTCCCTTGAATGCCTAATAAGTATCTCAAACTGAATCCACTTAAACATTGTTTTGTTTACAACCTACTTGTCCTGTAGCCCCAATCTTCTATTGTCTCCCACGTTTTCTACTCAAGTGCTCAAGTCAAAAATTTTGAGTCAACTTTGATGCTTTCCTTTCCCTCACCTGAGACATCTAATCCATTGGCAATTTCCATTAGCTACATCTTAGAAAGAATCATAATCTTCCTTCTATTTTCTATACCCAGTGCCACCACCTAATCCAAGCCACCATCACGTCCCACTTGGTGTCCCTTTTTTCACTCTTGCCCTGCCCTCTGAAATCCTTTTTCCATACATCAGCCAGCAATCTTCTTAAAACAAATCAGATCATGACACTCCCCATCCCAAAATTCCTCAATGGCTTCCCAATATATTTGGAATAATCATACATTCTTACTTAGCCTTGCGAAATTCTATGAGATCTATCACCTTTGTGAACTAGTATTGTGACCCCCAACCCCACCCTGAACACACATAGAAGCCCCAGTCATTCTGGACTTCCTTTTATTGTTTGAACATACCAAGCTTATTACTGCCGTAAGTCTCTGCCTAGAATGCCACACTCTTCTCAGCTTAACATGGATAATTTCTATTCTTTGCTAAGGTTTCAGCTGAGGAAAATAAATGGTGGTTATCACCGTCTGAAACTATCTTGTTATTTGTTTGATGATATATTTATTGCCTATCTTCCCTCTTGAGACTGAGAGTAAGAACCTGTCTGTTTTATTTACGGATGCATTTGCTGATATATCTCCAACACCGAGAAAAATATCTGGCATATACTAGATGCTCAATAACTATTTGTTGACTAAATGATCATATAACAGGCATCTTAATTGTAGTAATCGTTGGCCATCTTGATAGTCAAATACTTCTGTATTGCTATGTAGAAATTTAATAATGCTCTGTAATTCTTTCTCCCCTCAATGTTTTGCTTGGCTGTGTGTTCACCACAGTGATGAAACCTTTAAATGTTTTTACTTCTTCATTTCCTTACTCCCTTGTGGAATCTCTACCCCCCACCTCTCATCTCCTGGGTTTTGCTGAGTAAATTCAGAACTTTCATTCTATTATCCCATTTTTATTTTATAATATGCCTCTTCTGTTTCAATAATCCTTAGTTAACTCATATTACAATTCCCAGTCAACCATTCATCATTTGAGATATAACTATAAAATACTATATATAGATTTAACTAGAGCGTTTTAGATTTAACTGTAAAATACTATAAAATGTATTGCCCACCACTTTTTCTTTTATACTTGTCAACTTCCCTATCTTGAATTTTGTCTTAATTTAATTTTCATTTTGTTAAAATTCTTCTCTAGTGATTTTCTCAGCTAGGAGCATGGGCACAGACTCTTTGGCTTCTTTAATGTTTGAAATTTTCTTTCAATAACAACAGCAGCAGCAGCAACAACAACAACAATATGTTTGGTAGGAGTCCATGCTGTTCCTGGGCAAAGGAGGTATGACAGAGAATAGTCAGAGCCTTGCCCTCATGGAACTTACATTTCCTCTGGTCTTTGCCTAGCATATGCTGCAGGAATCACCCCACCCCACCTCAATCTCAAGGGCTTAAAAAAAGTTTTTTGTTTTTGTTTTTGTTTTGTTTGTTTGTTTGTTTGTTTTTGCCCATACAAGTTTTGCTGCTTGTCCCAGGGAACTTACTAGGGAGGTTGTCTACCATGTGAAAGTAGAGTGCTGCACCTCTGTATCAAGACGAGCTTCTCAAACTATAGTAGCAAGGGGACAGAGTGCTAGAAATCTTCACACTACCATTAAATGCTTCTGCTAAGAAGTGACACACTCATTTTCATTGACCAAAGAATGACATCATGCTGACCTGCAAAAGGGACAGCGTAATGCCAAGCCCCTTGAGTGCCTGGAAGGAAGAGAACTGAAAATGTTTGTGAGTACCACTACTATCTAACTCAGCCTCCACTTAAAATTGATGTCTTGGCAGAATATAGAACACTTGAAATGCATTTTTTCTCTCAATGATCTAAACACTGTGATGCACTGTCTTCTGTTACCAGGGTTACATAGAATCAGATTTTTAGTTCTTTCTATCTATCTATCTATCTATCTATCTATCTATCTATCTATCTATCTATCATTTATCTATCTATCTATCTATCTATCTATCTATCTATCTATCTATCTATCTATCTACCTACCTACTTACCTACCTACCTACCTACCTACATATCTGTATATTTATCTTAGTTGGGGTCTGACAAGATGACTCAAAGATAGGATGGATATGTAAGAGATTTATTGAGACAAAAGCAAGTAATGCTGGGAACCCTTCAGACCACAATGGAAGTCTGAAATGTCTTAAAAGGAGAATTAAAGTTAGGGTTATCTATGGCAGGAGTCCTATGTCTCTCAGGAACTGGCTGCCTGAGGAGTCCTGTGTGCTTAGTCATTGGCTGGGAGCAGTTTGAAGGAAGCATGACATTAGCATGAACTTGGCAGTAGGTTTAGAGGAACTGCAGATGTGACCATCAGTTAATTAGGTTTACTGCGGTAGGATATCTGAGAGGCACATCTTTATGGCTGCCACAAGAAACTTATAAACATTTTCCCTCTTTAAAATTTTTTTTTTTTGATTTTGATAATTTTGCCAGAGTATATGTCCAGGTGTGTGTCACTTAAAAGTTACTCTATTGAAAACAACTTCCATATGAAGTTTCATGTCTTTCCTCACTTCAGTGAAATTTTAATTCTATATCCCATTGTTAATTCTCTTCCATCTGTTTCTTGTTTCACTTTTGGAACTCTGTTTCTTACATAATATATCTCCTGCATATGTCTTTCATGTCTCTTACCTTTTCACATAATGATTTTCAACTTATGTAGGTTTTGCTCTGTGTTGTGAGTTGTATTTTTTTATACTTAATTTCCCAAAATGTCATCATTTTTGGAAATTAAAACTTAGTTTTAAAATTTTTCTATTGAATTTTAAAATTCAGAAATCATGTGTAAAGTACCAAAATCATTTTTTTTTGGGTGTGTGCTTTAAAAATATCTTATTAAACATTATAACTATATCTTGCCTCCTTAAAAACCACTTCTTCTAGTTGTTGGGACTCGTCTCCTTCCTTCACTGGCTTTTGAGCCCTTAAATAATATCTGCTCTTAAATGCTTGTTTTGAAGGGCGTGTACACCAGGCATTGGGGTCTTTTGGTTTAGGGAGATTAATAGGTAGTGATGGATAGGGAAAAGTGTCTTTTCTAGTAGGTTGCTAATGACAGGTTTTTAAAAATTGGATGAGGAAAGGAGACCTCTTTTTTCTAACATCCCCATGGAAATGGGGTGTTCTAGCCCCACATTACCACTCCCGTCTGACTCAGCCACCTATGAGAATAGCTGACCTTCCCTAGAGCTACACATAGCTAGCTTGAGAGATGGTTCTGCACCCTATCCTAGAGGATTCACCAGGCTTTCTTCTCATGATCTCATAATTAAGGTCTTCACTGCAGATTCTTCTAGAAAGGCAATCCTCTTTTCAGGTGGGGGTTTGGGTCCTTTCTTTGGCATTACTTAAATGGATCCCTCATTCTATGTCTTGTTGCCTAGTATTTGAGGTGTCGGCCATATGAGGCTTCTCTAGGCTTCTACAATCTGCCCAAGTTTATTTCATTCATCCCAGTGATACTGAGCACATATCCAAGTCATTATTTTATAGAATCCCTTAAGATTTTCCCCCTAAATCTTGATAGTTGAAATACCCCTCCCATCTTATCTTCCTTTTCCCCTTTGTTCATATTGGCATATTAGCTTGTTCCCATCAAAGAATCTTACAAAAGGGGGAATGATAATTTAAATTTGTCATTGTCACTGTAGTTTTACTTTCCTACAGGTCAGATACCCTACCTGGTATTGACAATTTTGTTGTAACTCTAGGGTTAGCAGTTGGGTTAGCTCTGGGAGTTGGCACCAAAATTGTTATCATTGGAGTGGTCCCCAGACAAAGATGGGCAGGTAGGCTTAGACAAAATGGGAGAATGCTTCTCTGGCTAGAGGGAGCGGGTTGGAGCATATAACAGTCATTTGTGATAGCGGTGGTCTTGTCACAAGAGGATACATTTGAAATGCCTTTGTTGTTTAAGTTTTTTTTTTTTTTTTTTTTTTTTTTTGATGGCTGGTAATTTGGCCAGTGTTTCCAACCAAGAGATATAAAGGGCAAGGACTGTGTCCAAGCTCTGTACAAGACATTATATATATGCTAACTCATTTACCTCTTACCATACCTCTGTTGCCATTCTCATTATATAAATGGGCAACTGGGGTCCAAAGAGAGGAGGTAAATTAGATGGCAGACATGGTTTGTGAATATGGTCTGGGTGATTCCAGTGTCTATATGCCTGCTCTATGCCACCAATCCATGTTGTGTTCAATTCAGGGTTGCCTTTTGAAAGGAGCCAAGATTTCATTAGCAAAGATAGAAAAAAAGGGTGGTCAGTATGAGATACTAGCACATGAATAGGCAGGGAGTCAAGTGTAAATGGGAATTTGGAAGTGGCTCCATATGATTAGATTATAAACTACATAGAGGGTTGTTAAAGGGAGAGATGAGATGCGAAATCTAGGGTAATGCTGGGTGGTGAAAGATCCCATAACTTCCAAGTTGTGTGAGATCTTAGTCAAGTTACTTCACCTCTCTGAGACTGTCTTCTGATCTGGAAAATGGGAATGAAATGTCCTTCACGACTGTATGCATCATGTGTGCGTGCGTGCGTGTGTGTGTTTTGTATATACACTCACATGCAGGAGTATGTGTATAAAGCAAGTAAGTGCTTGATGAAAGTTAATCCTCCTCCCTGTTTTTCAGGAGCTGGCGGCTGACTGGAAGGGGATGGTGAGGAGGGGCTTAGGGAAGGGAGTAACAGAGGTCTGGTAATGTTTTAGCAGCTCCAGAGGCCCCAGGCTTCTTCCAGTCCCAACAACCTCTTCATCATTTGAGAGATCAGCCTAAGGCCCATTTGGTGTTAATTACAACAACCCAGGCTTCTCTGTGTGAAGGAAACTAGCCCTCATTTCTCTCATTAAAGTAAAATATGACCCATTTTTATGCTTGCGTATATTGTTGCTGAGATTACGAGAATCATCCTCCCTGTTTATACGGAATGAAGAAATGTTACACCAGGAGAGTGGCCTGGGCCCCGGAGTCTGGGGAATAGAAAGCAGATGTTGTCCTCACTGCTATTTTCCCGTGTACTCCCAGCTTCCACTCTCTTCCTCTCTGCTTCTCCGTCTCAGAAGCACAATCCTCATTTCAGATCAACACAGTGTAAGTGGAATGTAAGAGAATAAGCTCGTATTTATTGAGATCTTTACCAGGTGCCAAGACCTATAAACAAGTTTCCCCTTTAATTCTCCCCAGAAGCTTCAGGAGTGGTTGGTATTAATCCTTTTTTCAGCCCCAGTTCCCTCGAACCGAGAATACTCAGTCTTCCTGTTGCCCTGAGATGTGGAAAAATCAAAACCTGCTGATCACAGATGCAATTACAGACCTTTGTGCATGGCCTAGCAGGGTCCATGGAGCTTTTGCATGCATTGTCCTAGCAGCGCCTCAGCATAGGTCAAGATGACTAGGGGATTGAAGGGTTCAGGAATTCAAACCAGGTCAATTTAACTAGCAAGTGTTAGGCCCTTGGAAAGATTTAGGAAGGGAATTTATAATGTAGGGTATATGAGTTTTGAAGGATTGCCCTGCCAACAGTTTAGAAAATGGATGGGAGGATATTGAGAGTGGAAGAGTCGTAAAACAAAACACGCCCAGCATGGATACAAGACAGAGAAATCTGCATGCCCTCTCGCTATTATGCCAGAGCAGTGTCTAACAGGCCTAGGGGTATTTAATTCTCTATGGCAGGGTTGACAGCTTTTTCTGTAAAGAGCCAGATAGTAATTATTTTCATCTTTGTGGTCCATGTGGTCTCCTTTGTAGTTACTTAATAATACCGTTGAAGCCCAGAAGCAGCCAAAGGCAGTATATAAGCTAATGAGCAAGAATGGTGTAAATAAAACTTTATTTACAAAAACAGGAGGTGTCTGCCGACTTTTGCTCTATGGGAATGTACTCTCGTTGGAGATATTATTTACTATTGATTAGAGACCAAGCTCTGTAAAATTATACATTAATTTGTAAATTTTTGTCTAAGAGATGCAAATCTTTCTGTCTGATAGAAAAACAGAATTTCAACTGTTCTGTTTTTACTGTCCTGAAGGACATTAACTCATTTTGTATTTAACAAGTAATCTATTCCAATGTTCTTTGCAGCACTTATGTAATATCAATACTCAGCATAATGTATTATCAATACTCAGCTCTTCAAATACTTTCTGAACCAGCTTTACTATCAGGCTGGTTCTCTCATTAATGAGTTAAATAACTCTTGAACCCATATTAACTTTATATTAGTATGACAGTCATTTTATTTTAGCTGCGTGACAATGACAATGTTCTTTAACAGAGGAGAGATTCAGGATAAGGCCGTTTTAGTAATCCAGAAAAGATATAGAAGCTGCGGAGATGAAGCAACTAAGAGATAAGGGTTTTTTTTGAAGTATAATTGATAGAACTTGATGGTTGATGATATGAAGGAGTGAAAAAGAGGAGAGAGAATGAATGGTTACCAAGTCTAGCTTGATATGGTGGTGACTAATAAATGACACTGCTCTTCTTAGGGCTAGCAATACCATCACAGAATATTCCCTGAGACTTGGAAAGTTGTATAGTTGAAAATGGATCTGGGAGGGGTGGGCAAATGGCAAAGAACCAGGCCAAACTCTAAGGCCCCTCATCCTCACTGGTTTTTCAGAAATCCAATTTCTTGCACCTTGATAGGTTAGTATTTGGCAAACTGACATGAACATTGAAATAAATCAATTCCTGGAGTTTTGGAGTGCCGCTGGGTATTGCAAGACTAGTTTTTAGGGGAATACATTAAGACGGTCCACTGAGTATCACTTATGTGGAGAGGGATTAAAAAGAGGAAAGCATTGGTTAGGGTAATCTTTACAAGTGGGGCTGTGTGGTTGGAGGGTGCAGAGCCCTAGTTGGGGGCTCAGCCCTGTGCCCTGTGCTTGGTGAAGATACATGTCCTAGTCCTCACGGGGCTTATGGGTGAATTGGGGAAGACACTACACTGTATTATAATGGCCTTTTTCTCATGTTTGGGAATTAATCCTATAGGTATATCTGTATACCTATAACATACCAGCTACATAATCTGCATTTTTATCATGAGGGACTGGTTACATAAATTTCATATAATAGAATGGTAAGCTACCATAGGAAAGAATAAGAAATATACTGATAAAGAACAACTTTCAAGGTAGGGTGTGAAGGGGTCAGAGCAAGGTAAGAAGTGAGAATGTAGTGTGCTACTTTTCATGTTAGAAAGGAGGAAAGTAAGAATATTATTTTTATTTGTCTGAAGTAATTCTAGAAGGAGCACAAAAAACTAATAAAAGCGGTGACTTATAGGGGTGAGAAAAGTAAGTTGGAAGAAGCAGGGTTAGAAACCAGTTTTCTCCAGTATATCATTTTATGTGCTTTCAATTGTTTAACCATGTAGAAAAATTACCTGATTACCTGAAATAATAGGGAGAGCATAGGCTACCCATAGGAGGAGTGCATAACCCAGCCTGAGGCAACAGGGAAGGCTTCCTGGAGGAGGCCTAATCTGAGGCCTAAGACAGTTGGAGTTGGCCAGCAGTGGGGAGCAGAGGGAACAGCACTGCAGAAAAGCTTGAGGTGAGAGCGTATGGGAAATTTAAGGAACCTAACTTTGTTGTGACTGAGCAGAAGCTGTAAAGCTCATGGTTAATAAAGGAGCAGAGGAACTGACATTATCAAGGGCTAACTTTAGGTTTTAACAATGACAGCTGCAGCCTGCTTGGGCCATGGGCTTCCCAGACACTAGGCACCTTACCTAACCAACCACCTGCGTGCTCTCATGCTCTCATCTGTTCCTCACATGGGCTAAGCACCATTATCATCTTCACTTTTCAGGTGAGAAACAGACGCTCCGAGAGTTTAAGCAACTTTTCCTGGGTCATGCAGCCACTGAGTGGCAGATGGCAATCAAGGCCTCCTGCTCCTCTGTTTTGACACCTATGAAGTGAGGATGCCAACCACAGAGATGATACATTACAAGGACATGCCTACTCTCAGCTGCTACTAACTGGTTGTTTCCCAAGTCCAGGCAGTTCACTCTAACCACTTGGTACAGCCTATGGAGAAGGGCTGAGAGAAAATAGAGCTAAGGAGCCAAAATCCTCTACTGAGAGAATAAAAACAATTATTCTAAAGAATGGGGCAGGGGAATGGTACTCAACCCAGATCTCCTAAGTACAAATTCTCAAATCCTTCTTTCGTGGCCTGGAGCAGATCATTTAAGGTAAGTGACACTGAACAGAGTTGCCCTGAGCGCTGGCGTCCTGCCAAGCACTCTGCAGGCTGTCATCCCCTACATGGTTTCAGTTACTCCTTGCTGCAGCTGGCTGAGGTGTGTATTGTTATCCCCATTTTGTAGATAAGAAAACAGAGGCCAAAGGAGGTTAACTAACTTGCTCAAGGTCACACAGGTAGCATGCATTGAACCAGGACTTGAATCTTCGTCTCAAATGCCCTTTTTGCATCCTAACATATACCCAGATGGCTAGGACACAGTATGAAGAGAGCTATGATTCAACCTAAGTCTATGACTCAGTGAGCCTGCAGAGGAGGGTCCCGGAATGTTCTAGAAGGATGATGAAGTGGCCTTTAACTGGAATTCCAAAGAATGAAAAGTTGGCCGGATGGAGAGGATAGGGGAGAGCACACCAGGAAGAAGGGTCAGCAGGGACAAAGGTTTGGAAAGACCAAGATCTGCAGCTCATTTAGGAAGTAAGCAGTCTAGGGTGGCAGCAGGACAATGGGAGGGAAGTGGGGGGCAGGCTGTTAGCAATTGGACCTGATTTAATACATGAAGCAAATTTTATCTTTTTCCTTAGCAAGTCCATTTTCTCCCTCTAATCGGAAAATGAGAAGAGCAAGGCCACTGAAAAGTGTTTTCCCATTTGAACCAGGTTTGCAGTGAGAGGACCCAGCTGGCTGGTGGCTCAGGGAGGATCATGTATCAGGTCTGGACGGTGTCCAGAGAGGGTCTTCTGAGGAGGATTCTGAGCATGGTCAGCACTACTCCATGCCTCTGTTTAATCACTCTGCCCCATTTGCTCTCTCATTTGTTCCTCATCCAGTCGCTGCCCCCACACCTCATCAATCACCCTGGGCTCACAGAGCAAGACCCACCACGCTGCTGCGGAGACCCCCAGTGCCTGGTGCTGACAACGGAGAGCTGGACTCCATCTGTCCTGATGATCGGGGAGCAGATAAGGGCCATTAACACCTTTCTTAATTATGGAACCCCAGAGCAGGCCTGCTAGTCCCTGACAGGCAGAGCTGGGACGAAATGTGGAGATCCGGGCTTCATCCTATTTTATTTATTTTATTTAAATGAGTTAATCTATGAAAGCCCTTGGAACACTGCCCAGCACATAGCAAGTGCTATAGAAGTCTTTGCTATTGTTGTTATTAGTGCTGTCATATTTATAGGTGAACAGGGGACTTGCCCAGTTACACAGCAAGTGACAGGCAAAAATGGGACAGGTCCAGGCCTGGGCTGTTTCCAAGGCATCTTGCTGCCCTAGGGAGGGCTCCACAAACTTTCTTTATATCCAGTGACTGAAATTTTATTTCTGATTTAGGGTCAGTTCTAAGAAAAGGCACCATAGGAAGTTTATTATCTGAGGGGATGAGTGACAAAGGCTGTCCTTTCTTCATACAAATGTCTATTTGATCTTATCTCTAAATAGCACTGTGCAGTAGGTATCTCCATTTTATGGATGAGAAAATCGAGTATATACATGCCATACCTGAGGTCTGCTCTCAGAAGATGCTCAATAAATTTTGACTTCCTCAGTCCTCTGGGTAGGTGCATGTCTCTGACTAATGGAGATGTCTGCCTTGAAATTTATCTCCCACCCAATGCTGACCTTTCTCCCCTCCCAGAGTGAGAAATGAGAAATGATGACCAGGACAGTGAGAGAATCACCAGCTTGGTGGGGTCAGGGTGGGATGGGTGGCTAGTGGGTGGCCAGCTGCTGGGTGGAAGGGCACCGATTTGTCTTGTCCTTTGACATTTGGGGTAAACTTGTACCTGCTTCTCACTCTGTGAAGCATCTGCACTATCTGCTGTGGAGAATTTCTAAATAAAACTCAGGCAGACCAAATTAAGAGGGTTTCTGTACCAGTCTCAGAAAGGTGGGTTATAGGCCAGAGGCACCAGGATGTCCCCAGCCCAGAGAGCTGAGGCTAAAGGGGAAAATCAAGAAGATACTTGCTTAGGGACTGACCACCAAGGCCTGTGGGTTTAGGTCTAGAATCCTTTATGAAATTTGCTAAAGTTGGTTTTAGGGGAAGTGAAAGGCAGTTAGTTTAATTTTACCAAGGGGATATAGCTTACCAAAGGGGATAATACAGCACATTGGTTTAGGGTATTCTCTCTGGAGCCAGGGTTCAAATCCTAGCCATCCCACTTCCTGCTATGTGATCGTCAGCAACTCTCTTAAGCATTTTGTGCCTCAGTTTCCCCATCTGTCAAATGGGATAATATTACTTGCCTCATAGAATTGATGGGAAGGTTAAGAGTTAATATACATAAAGTGCTCAGAACAGTGCCTGGCACAGAGCAAGACTGATATTGTTGTTATTATTACTATTATTTAATATCTACTGTGTGTCAGATGTTTTCATGCATTGGTCTCTTACTAAATTCTCATAACTGATTCTTCCCTTAGAGTAAGTGGTCTGAGGTATGAACCTTGATCACCTAACTCTACGGATTGTGTGTTGCCCTCCACAGCCCATGTCAGGCTGTCTCTAAAATTCTTTTAGTTTCCATCTGAAATCTCTCTCTTCCTTGAACTGTTCCCCACTTTTCCCTGTTAGATGAGAATGTGGAGAGATTGATGAGAAGGTTACTTTATGGGCATCCACTGTGCTAAGACAAAGCCAGACTCTATCTGCCATACCTCCTGTGTTCTTTGCCAGATAAAATGGCTCTGTGCATATAGCCTGCTGTCAGACTTCCTGGTTTGCCTCCTGTTTTGTTCTTGGCAGCCGCATGGCTCACATCAGTTCTTTGAGCCTCGTTTCCTTCTGCCTTTCCTATCTTCATGGCACTGTGGCTGGATGGGCATCTCACGGGGAACTCTGCCCACATGGAGAGTTGCTTACGCATGCAGTTTGGCAGAGATTAGAAGAGATCTCAGCAATTGCCATTCTTGGAGATGGTTCTATACCTTAAAAAATTAATTAAAAAAGGCAAACAGCATTATAGAACAAGATGTGTTTGAAGACATACCATGACCATGCCCTTTCTCTAATGCTGCTGTTGCATGTCTGGGGCTATATACAGCACCTTCTTCGGGACCAATGTGGAATGTCTAATGAGGCCCTCTGGGACTGCAGGGTGGGGCAAAGGACCCCACTGACCCTTCCGAGACAGGTCATGGGTTCCAGCCCTGCCATGCCCCTGGCGGGGTCTGGACTGAGCTCCTTGGGTATGGCTACATCTCTATCTTCAGAATACCTGGCACAGCAGTGTTGGAGAATCTGTCTGACAGAAAGTAATTGACCTTCCTTCCATTTTCCTAGGATGCCTAGAGTCTCTTACCTCCCTGCTTTTTCTCATCAACTGCTGGCAGGAACTTTTACATCTCCTTACCTTTTTCTCCGACTACTTCAGGCTCAGAATAAAGATCAGTATCTGGAGCAATCACTCCCAACTCTGTGCACTCTCAGCTTTTGGTATTGAGCTCTAAAGGCCCAGAGCTAGAGAGGCCTAGAGCTAGAGAGGTATAGAGTTAGAGAGTATTGGGAAGTATTAGTGCTATAGAAGTATAGAGCTGTAGAGCTATAGACGTACAGAGCTATACTTGTGCCATAGTGTTGTGTCCTGCACATGGGTGGATGAGAAGAGCCCAGTGACATGAACTGTGAGCAGCTCAAACCTTGAGACCAGATCTGGTGGTAACCCAGATGTCCGGTGCCTAGCCCAGAGCCTGGCACACATACTATGACTGATGGAATCTTTGAGTAAAACAGAACTACAGCCTGACTCCTAGGTCCCCCTTGGTGTACTCTCAGGCATCTTTTCTTCCTTTGACCCCATTTCATGATTGGTCTTCCTCCTTTGATTATGAGTACTGGGGTCAACTTTGTGTCTTATCTCAATATCTTCAGCACCCAGCATAGTGTCTGACACATAGCAGGTGCTCAAAACATATTGAAGGGACGAATGAATGACTGGGTCCTACATTTTATTCACTCATGACTGCAAACTGGAGGTGACAAACTAGGTACTGGAGCCCACTATTGCGATCTCCATCAGTCACATTTCTCCCTGCTGCACATGGTCTAACTTATAACTCCAGACAGTAGGAGGAAAGCATAATGGGAAGAGCAAGTTGGGATCATCTGCAGATCTTTCAGGAAGCATCACTGCAGATATAGCCTCCAGTAGATGGGCCAATTCTTCAGAAGACAGAACAAAACATACTGGCC
>CM053502.1:32816820-32867595 GCA_028627145.1 Eidolon dupreanum
GATGCATGCACATAGTTGCTCAGTAAAGGAATTTATTTATTTATTTATTTTTAGACCGACGCCTTTTTTAAAGAATGAGATCAGTTGTTAGCTTCCTTCTGAATATTTTAAACTGAATTACCTTCGACTTTGAAAAAAATCTTGCAACCTTCACTTTCAAGGAAAACTGGCAGATGTGTGGAAACAGCATCAGATTGGGAATTAAGAACTTGGCTTGGATTTGGTTCGGATGCTTCCTTGCTGTGAGGCCTCAGGAAAGTCACTTTCGTTCTCTGGGTCTCAGTTCCTCCTCTCTGCAATGAGCACTTTGGACCCGGCGAATGTTCTTTCAGCCCTCCAAATCTATGTTTTGTCCATAAATCTTTTGCCCAAGTCCAGTAAAAATCCTTAGCACTTGAAAGGGAAAATTTAATCACAATTTTTTTTCTGATTCATGTGCACTTAGCCAAACAGAACCCTACTTTCTAAGAGCTCTTTGATGTTTAAGCTGCCTTGAGGAGACTTTTTTTTTTAAGGGGTATTTTTAAAGTATTTTTTCTTAGAAACAGGAAATCAGGTTTTGGCAAGAGGGAAAGAAATTTGAACACACCAAGACTTGGGGGTGGGGGCAGTTGGTTTGTTTTCAGTGGGCAGGATTTGAGAGGGTTCCTGAGATTGGCAAGAGTTGGCCTAGGCCACCCTCGTGCAACCTCGGGAGGGTCTGCCGCCTTGAAGGCCGTGCGAATGTCTGAGGCGGTGGTGGGGGAGACATGCCTGAAGCATTTCCCAAGCCTTTAGGACTGGTTGAATGTTTTCTTTTCGCCCTTGGTCCCACATCTTACTTCTTTCTATTTTGCGATATTTGGCAGTCCAAATTGCCAAAAACCTTAAATAATCTCTAAGGAAAATATTTTTCACTACATGATTCCTTCTAGAATAAAAGAAAAAGAAAAGAAAAAAACAAACAAACACACAAATGAGCACGTGTGGCAGAGAGTTCCAGTGACTTTTGAAGAGCTCCTAAAATCTCTATAAGCTAAGTCAGTAGGTTGGAGTGGTAGGCAGAGGACCCAGGTCAGTCTCCTATCAACCACAGGGATTAGAACAGGTTCCTTCACTCCTCCAAGCTTCATTTCAGTTCAGTCATTTGCAGGATGGAGAAATGAGGACTGTTTCACCGCATTGCTGGTAACAGCACACGAGATAAGTTACACTTTGAGCTTCCCAAATAGATGCTCAATGAAAGTCCCCTTTTTCTGACTTAATGGCTTCAGTGCATGGACAATGCTTTCATTGAATGACCAATCTGTACCTTGTCCTTCTACAAAGCATTGGTGTGCATGCTGCAGGCAGTGAGTGATGGTGTGCTGTGGAAAAAACAGTGCTGGGCCAAGCACTGCTCTACCTACCTCTAGCTTCTTTTTCTTTTTCTTCTTCTCTTTTCTTGTAATTGTGGTTAAAAAACCACATAGTATAAAGTTTATTCTCTCAGTTTTTAGGTACACAGTTTAGTAGTGCTACCTATATTTACATTATTGCTTAGCAGCTCTGTAGACTTTTTCAACTTAAAAACTGAAACTCTATACCCATTGAACACCTGCCCCCACTACCAGTCCCTGGTAACCATTCTAATTTCTGTTTCTATGATTTTCTATGCTAGATAGCTCATAGAGGAATTATAAAGTATTTGTCTTTTTATGGCTTATTTCACTCAACGTAATGTCCTCAGGTTTTATCCATGTGACAGGATTTCCTCCTTTTTTTTTTTTTTTTAGGGCTAGAAACAATAATATTCCATTGTATGCATATTCCACATTATTTTTATCAATTCATCTGTGGATGGGCACTTGGGCTACTTGCATCTATTGGCTATTGTGAATAATGCTGCAGTTTCCTAGGTGTGTGAATATCTCTTTACGATTCTGCTTTCAATTCTTTTAGATATATACTCAGAAGTGGGATTGCTACATCATATGGCAATTTTATTTTTAGTTTTCTGAGGAACTTCTACATCTTTGCCAAAACTTACTATTTATTTATTTGTTTGTTTGTTTGTTTATGATAGTAGTCATCCTAATGGGTGAGAGGTGATATAGGCATATTTCAGAGATGGTACAGGTTTGGCTTCAGACCATTGCATTAAAGCAAGTCTTATTCTTTTTTGTTCATGGAGGATCTTGCCTTCAATTTGTAAAGAATGCAACATCTGTGAAGAACAATAAAGTGAAGTGCAATAAAGTGAGGTATGCCTGTATTTTATTGTGTTTATATTTGACTTGCACATGACATAGCTTCTAATGTCCTGTTATTATCTCTTTTACTTGATGGCTCTGTGACCCTGGTGTAATGTCTAGTCTTCTTGTTTCAGGGGGCCTATGGTAGGTCTATCTAGAGTGATGCCCTGGATTCAGGCTATGAACAGGCAAGTTTCCCAGGTATATTAGTTTCCTAGGGTTGCCATAACAAAGTACCCAGACTGGTGGCTTAAACAACAGAAAAGTATTGACTCATGATTCTGGAGGCTGGATGTCCAAGATCAAGGCATCAGTATGGTCTGTGTGAGGGAGAATCTATTCCATGACTCTCCCTTAACTTCTAATGGTTTGTTGGCAATCTTTGGTGTTCCTTAGGTTATAGATACTTCTGATCTCTGCTTTCATGTTCACATGGCATTTTCCTTGCATGAGTGACTGTGTCCAAATTTCTTCTTTTCATAAAGACAGGCATATTAGATTAGGCATACACTAATGACCTCATTTTAACTTAATTGCCTCTATAAATACCCTATTTCCATATAAGTTCACATTCTAGATACTGGAGGTTATGACTTCAACATATCATTTTTTGGAGACACAATTTAACCTGCAACACCAACCATCTCTGAGCTTTCATCTAGAGATTACCTGAATGAAACATCCAGGATCTGAAGAGTTTCTCCAGCAGGAGAAAAGAAATCCCTAAGCCAGGCATTGCTTGGAAATGGGGATGAGAGCAAGATCCTAAGCAAAGTAAAAGGGGCTGGTATACCAGCTATCTTCCACATAGGTGAGTTGGTTTGATTTAGAGACATAAGATGGTCTACAGCAGTGGGCTCTTTCTTAGCCAATGTCAACCATTTAGGAATGGAACCACAAGTAAGTGGTGGAAGGAGACACACCTATTTTCTCAGCTTCTGCTTACAGGCCAGTACAGCTTGGGAATTTTCCATGGACTGTATTCTGTGGAGTTTAGGGAAGGATCAGTTAACCCAAGAGCTTGACTGGAGGCCTGATCTTTACTGAGGTACAGAGCCCCCATGATTCTCTGTTTGACTCTTCTGTTCTGTTCTGCTCTGTTTGAAGACTTTGGAGGCTGATCTAGGTCTAGTGTTCATGTGGCCCAGTTGGCCACACCATGAAAGCATGCTGCCTAACTGGAAGTGTGGTTGTGGATATAAAATATGCAATGGGTGCTGTAATGTGCCATCTCAGTCCCCCTTCAGCAGTGAATGACTTTTCTCCCTAGTGGCTGGAAATACTTTTGGCCTTCTCTAGAAATTGTTATGGGCTGAAGAGAGATGACTCACCCAAATCTGGGCCTACTCTCTGGGGTAGCTTGCATTCAATGAGTTCTCAGTGCAAAAACTCACTGCTTTTGCTGCAAAGTGAGTAATTCTGAAGGGCCTCTTCAGCTTCTAAGCTCCCTGTGGGGTCAGCAGAAGCTTTTATTGCATCCTGGCTCTTCCTTCTGCCCCATCCTGCATCTTTTCCTTCCCTTCTGCAGCAGTAGATCAAACAAGGGTGCCCTAATAAACTTCCAGCATGCTAATTTCCATCTCAGAGCCTACTTCCCAGGCACCCAATCTGCACATAATATCTTTAAAATAGAAGAGGCCTGAACTTGGAGGCAAACAGTCCAGCTCTGCAGATAAAGAATCTGGAAAAAGAAATGACTATATCTGGCATGTGATTGTACTCAGAACATGCTTCTCTCATAAATTAAATGAGAAATGGACAGATCTAAGCTCCAACTTTCAAAGATACATTACTAGAGAACATCTTTTTGGCTTCGATTCAAGATCATGAGTATGTGAAGGGAATGACATTATTGTAGAAAAAAAGTCTAACTGTATATTTGTTTAAAAACATTTTCTTAATCAGGGAAGTCTCTTTTACAAGAAGTCAGGCACACACAGAGTTGTCACATATGACAGGTGTGAAAAGCGGAACATTCAGATGATGTTTTCTGTCCAGCCTGTGGCCATGTACAAGAAAATGGGTGTTCTTTGGCCCTGGTTCTGTGTAAATGTATCCCATATGGTGTGAACTTCTTAGCACTTGGCCAGAGCCACTTTCTAAGAAAAGAGGAATTTAAGAGGGGTTTTTGCAAAGTCAGCAAGTAGAAATTTCAGCTGTTTGGAAGATGTTTTGGCAGGGCTGGTGGTTTGGGTCAGTAATGACTGACTAGAGGTAGGGATGTGATTAAAAACCTACCTGCAATGTTGGACAAATACACATGTACTCATCCTTATTTATATCAAGATGAGATAGATCTTAAGTGTCCTTTAGTTTAATTCCAAATGCTTTGGCATACAAGTCTGTGTGTTCACCCATAAACACCATTAACATATCTAGGTGTTCATAGGTTGAAATCAGGCCTCATGAGATAACAGATCCCTGTTTTGGGCCTTAATATAGCCTTAATTCTTGATAATGCCACTCAATGCTTAAAATTTTCTATGGCTGTACACTGGCTAACTGTGTACATCTACTCTCTTCAGTTGAACCTCAAGGTCTTCCATGATTGAACCCTGAGGAAGACCTTTAAGCTGCTCACTAGAATTTCTGGTATCCTCTTTCCAGGCACTTGGGGTATCTTTCCAGACCCTTGACATTAGCCAAGGTCATGAGATTTGATTTGGCCAATAAAATGTGAGTAGAATTGACATGGGTGATTTCTGGGTGGAAATATTTAAAAGATGGAGATCTATAGCTCATGATTCTTCTTCCCTTGTTCCAATGATCATGGAAATATGCATTGCAATGGAAATGCCACAAAATTGAAGAAACCTCGAATGCTGAACCAACATTTGAGGAAAGCTGCCCTAGATAGGTACTTGAACTAAGGGACTTTGTGTGAGCTAGAAATAAACTTTTTTTGTGTGCTTGATCATTGAGATTTGGGGTTGTTATTACAGCATAATTTAGCTTATCATGACTGATAACAAAGTTCTTTATCTTATTCTAGCCTTACATGTAGCTACTTCCCTTATTGGAAAGAAAATGGATTTTGACATCAGATGACTTACTCATTTTTCATCTTTAGAGAAAAAAGATAAATAATATTTGCCATTCCCAGTGATGTTGCTTGGCTTATAGTAGGTCAACATAAAACATTATTTCATTTCTTCTCTCTACTCCAACACTTCAACAACATCAGAATATTTGCTCTTGCCTCTTTATGCCTTGCATTTTTAGGCAAGGAATCTGTCATGAATTATTTATTTTAAATTTGAGTTTTTGATAAATTACAGTATCAGAGAGGGCATTATTGGGACCCAGTTAAAAAGCAGCCTGGATTTTATATGTGTCTAAGAAGCTGGCCTTGGCTTATAAACAGAGAAAAGTAAGCATTCTCGAAGTCAGAAAGATGAATGGATTAAGAGTATGAATTAGGAAGGTAAGTGCTTTAAAACCAAGTTCTCTTACATGTACAGAATGTTAATATTTAATGAAAATGAACACTTCAGTGGCTTTTACTTTCAAGACTTCTACAGCGTACTACATTTAACCATTCATTCAAAAACATTTACTAAGTTTCTACCATGTGCCAGAGGGTGACCTAGGTGCTGAGGATAAAGCAGTGAACAAGATGGAGTTCTATACCCCTAAAGTATTTGATTCTGAGGAAGGAGAGAAAGGTAATAAATAAGTAAGTAATAAATTAAAAAGCTACTTTCAGATAGTAATAAAAGTTATGAGGAAAGTAAGCCCTACATGGCAGAGAGGAACAGTGTGCAGTGGTAACTCGTTGGTCTAGGTCATCCAGAAAACCTGTCTCAGGAGTGATAGGTATGCTGAGCACTTAAGCTGAGAGCCAGCCAAGAAGAAAAAGCAAGTGAAAGGCTTTGGTGTGTGAAAGGGCTTGGAGGAAGGACAAGGGAGGCCATTGCGACTGTAGCAGTAGAGGGGAGAAGAGAGGAAAGAATGTATGGGATAAGGTGAGAGAGTTAGGCGGGGGCCGGAAGAAACAGAGCCCATGGGCCACAATAAAGGTTTAGAATAAAGTTCAAATGATAATGTGATGATTTGGAGGATTTTTCTTTCCTTTTCCCTTTTTTTTTCCTTTTTTATTTTTCCTTTAAATTTTGGTATAACTGACAGAATAAACTACATGCATTTAAATAGTATAATTTTATAAGTTTTGATATAAGCATGCACCCATAGAACAATTTTCACATCAAGATAGTGGGTGTATCCATTATCACCAGAAGTTTTCTTATACTCTTTTATAATTCCTTCCTCCTGGCCCTCCTTATTTTAACTCCCCAGCATTGCAGACTGCCACTGACCTGCTTTTTGTCACTATAAATTTGTTTACTTTAAAAAGAACTTTAAATAAAAGACAATACTCCTTTAAAAAATCTAGCTTTTACCCAGCATAATCATTTTGGGATTCACCATGTTGTATATTCCTTTATATCATTGAGCAGCATTCCATTTTCTGGATATACCACAATTTTTATATCCATTGAGTTGTTTGTCAATGGACATTTTTTTCTTCCAGTTTTTGGACATTGCAAAGAAAACCACTAGGAACATTCATTTACAAGTCTTTGTATGGATTTATGTTTTATTTTCTCTTGGGGAATTACCTAGGAGTGGAATGGTTGGACCATCCAGTAGCTGTATGTTTGCATTTTAAGAAACCCCAAACGTTTTCTAAACTGGTTATAGCATTTTACATTCCTAACATAACTGTATGAGAGTTCTAGTTTTTCAAATCTTTGTTAACACTTGATATAGTCAGTCTGTTTAATTTTTGCCATTCTAAAGAATATATCTTACTAGGTTTTAATTTGATTATGACTATGACATTGAGCATCTTTTCAAGTGCTTATTTGAGATATATATATATATATATATATATATATATATATATATATATTTTTTTTTTTTTTTCTTTTGTGCAGTGTATGTTCAAATCTTCTGCAAAAAACTCTGCTGGGAATTTGGTTGAGATGTGTTAAATTAGTAAGACAAAATAAGAGAATTGACATTTCAATAACATTGGGACTTTTGAACCCTGAACAAGATCTATCTTTCCATTTATTTTGGTCTTTAATCTTTGCATTATTTTGTAGTTTTAAGTGTATAGGTTCTTCACAGATTTTCTCGGATTTATCTGTATTTCATATTTTTGATGCTATTATAAATTGCATTTAAAAAAACTTTATATTTATGGTTGTTCATTGCTAGTATATAGGAATATAATTGATTTTTGAATATTAATAATGTATTCTTCTACCTTGCTAAACTCAGTAGTTCTAAGTAGTGTTTTGTAAGGTATATAGATTTTCTTCATAGATGGTTATGTTATCTGTGAACAAAGACATTTTTCTCTTTTTCAATATGGATGTCTTTACTTCATTTACATGCTTGATTTTACTTTCAAGAACCTCCAGTGCAATGTTGAATGGAAGTGGTAAATGTAGACATCATTGTCTTGTTCCTGATCTTAGGAGGAAAAGCGTTCAGTCTTTTATCATTAAGTATAATTTTAGATGCAGGTTTTTCATAGATGCCCTTTACCAGAAAAAAAGAAGTTCTATTCTTTTCCTAGTTTGCTAAGAGTTTTTAACAGAAATGGATATTGGATTTTGTCAAATGCTTGTTTTTCTTCGCATCTATGTTCATATAATGAATTTCATCAACTGATTTTTTTTGAACAACCTTGATAAAACAAACTTGCATTCCTGGGATTAACCCTACTTGGTCATGATTTATTGACCATTTTTTAAAATAGCATTTAATTCAAATTGCTATAATTTCATTTATAATTTGGCATCTATGTTTATATGGTCATTTATATTTAGTGTGATTCTTAATATGTGTAGGTTTAAGTCTATCACCTTGTTATTTGTTTTTATTTGTCCCATCTATTCTTCATTCCCTTTTTTCTTATTTTGGATTAAGTTTTTTTTTTTTTTACACGATTCCATTGTATTTTCTTTGTGACTTATTAGTTATATCTCTTTGTCTTATTATTTTAATGGTTGCTTTAGGTTTTATAGTATACAGAAGGGCTTGGAAAAGAGTGGAGAAGAACAGTCTTGCTCTCTTCCCTGAGCTCCATGATCTTTTCTAGAGGGCCCAATACTTAGTGATAACTTGGGCTCCAATACTCGATGTGGGTGCGGTGTACTCAGTGTAAATTTTATACTCAGTGGGGGAGTTTACCCTGTTTGGAAAACTCTAATCAATTTCTCTTTGACTATATGCAAGGAGAGGTTATGGGAGAAATCACACATCAAGAGATGGCTCCTAGAAATCTACCAGGAAGGTTGAAGGAGCAATCTGGAAATACAAGGCTAAGAGCTGGCAAGGAGGACAGAAGCCTGGTTCAGACCTGACCCTGTGCTCCTTCCATGTGGAGGGTTATAGCTATCTTATGGCTCAAAAAAGGACTTTTTTTCTCTGGTGAGACCTCCTGCGCACCTGCCCAACTACACACAAGGCATGTGTTGGCATAGTTTGACAACCTTAATAAATTTTAAAGTGCCAATAAAATAAAACATTGAGAACCTTCCGGACTGAGTTTCTTTCAGTTTCTCAGGAGTTCCAAACTCTTTGACTATGGATCTTTGCCTGTGTAGTCTTCTCAGCTTGGAGCACTCTCCCTATTCTTGTGCGCTCCTTTTACCTAGATCCTGGTGAGCACAACTTAAGATAAAACTTCCTTCAGAGAGTTTTTCTCAAGCTCTTCCCATCCCCGTCTAGGCCCCAACACACCTTGAAGTGTTAGGTTGCCCTCCCATGTGCTTCCACTGCACTTCCCCTCCCATCTCAGATGATGACCCTTTCCTTACAGTGCTTATGGCATAGTGAGACAAAAGAAAGGGAAATGAGCTATTAAAAGGCAGCACAACATCTTCTTCACATCTGTTATTTACTCTAGTGTCAGAATACCAGACATTGTTTGAAGTACAGCAGAGAGTCAATAATATTGTAAGATGAGTGATATTGCGAGTAAGTCAGGTTTATTGTTTGCACAGAGAGAACTGTGACTCTGGGAAGAGCTAATCTATAGGCTTTGGAGTATTCAAAGGTTTGAGGAACAACTTAAGTTTGAGAGTGAACTTCCTTAATAGCATAGGGAGAGTTAAGGCCTTCCCCCCACCACATCTCCCTGCAGTTTCTCCTCCAGCTGCATCTCTAAGGCATCCAAAGACAATCTGTGATGTGGACTGTCTCTCATCCCCCAACCAGGGTAATCATTATCTTGACTTCTAACAGCATATGTTAATTTTGCCTGTTTTTGTTGGAATTATATAGTATGTTAATGTCTTTTCTATTTAATGAGCTCTTCTTTTTTATATGACCCAGAAATTATGTTTCTTCTAAATCACCATAAGAACACATTGAAAAGATAAAGAAAAAATTTAAAGGAGAGATAGATAAAGAAAAAACTAAAGTAGGAAAGGCAATGATTTTAAATTTTAGTGATTTTATTAAGTAAAAAGAGCATCCATGAGAAGCAAAACAGAGAATTCAAAATATAGTAAAATGAAAGCTTAAGAGGAAAGTATTTTTAAGATAAAATAAAAATTTAAAAATACAAAAGAGTGGAGAGAAAGAGGTTAAAAGCAAAACATATAAATCTTAAAAAGTATCAGTGGAGAGGCTGGGCATCTTTTGGTCAGCTGTTAAAACAGCAGAAACTCTGATGGGCAGAAGTTCAAATTGTGGTGTTAACCCTGCCAGCCTTCCACCAGCCCAGAGGTATCACCTCTGTTAAACAGTTGGTGGTACAGGAGCTTTGGGCACAAGGTTCAAGCTGTGGTCTTTGTGGTCTTAGCATTCTTTCCAGGCACATATCCCAGTGGTATATAGTTGGTATTTGCTAAATGTTCTAAAGGATTAGCATAGGTGGAGAGAAGCAAAAGGAGATACAGAACAGTGACAACATCAGACTCCACTTCCCAGGAAACTGCAGGGGCTCAGATGATTTTTTTTTTTTATGATGGCAATGATAATGATAACCATAAATATATATTTGTCCCTAGCACTGCAGTATGTAGGCATTTTCCTATAGATGGTCTCATTTTTAGAGCTCATAACAACCTTGCAAGTGCCATACTTTCTAGATTTTAAGATGTCATGTTTCTGCACATTAAATATCTAAAATCAAGTTGCACATTGCAATCTATGTGATAAGAGAGGCTTATGTCATGATTTAATTCTCAATGTTTTTTTTTTAAGTGTACATAAAACAATGGTGAATCTTACAATTTACGGTGTGTTAGATTTGATGAAATACAGTAGATGCTACTCTCCATGATTTCCAGATGAGAAAACCTCCAAGAGGCCAAATAAGCTGCCTAACTTCATATGCTGGTGAATGTAGAGCCTGGTGTGACATAAATGCTCCAAGACTCCGAAGTTTGTTTCTCTTTTTCTCCCTGGAAACCCAAGGACTGGAAATCATCTGACCCACACCAGGGAGGTTAAATCCCAGAATGCGAGAGCTGAAAAGCTCCCAGTAGGTAAGCCGGTCCTGTGCACCAGGACAGAAATCTTGCCCTGACTCTTCACATGACCTGGGTTCCACCTTTAACACCTTCCCTGTTTCCCTATTTTTGACTTGTTTTTGTTTGTTTGTTTGTTCGTTTGTTTGTTTTGCTTTTGTCTTCCCAGCTGCTGGTTTCATCAAAGAATCAAGGAGAAACTCAGCAGGAGGGAAGTATCAGGCTCCCATCTTATTTTTCCTTTCTACTCCTATCCAGTTACCTGACAGCTGGCTGGCTACCTCTGGAAATATATTATTGCCTCTGAGATCAATGAACTGGAGAACGATCAACAGAAGCACCGTATCCAGGGTGTTGCCAGGCCAGGACAAACAATATTATCTCCTTGTAGGAACAGTTTATTCCCGTAGTGCTTTGATTTAAGCTTACAAGGAAAAATGGCCAGTTATAGAGTAATTTCCTTGAACGTTCTGTTTTAGTTGCTTGGCGATCCTTAGTGTTAAATGGTAATGGCCCACATCTGGAGAAGCCTGGTGGGGTCTCCCTGGACACCTTGGCTCTCTGGTTTCAATCAAAGTGTCTTATCAGTCTCTCACAAGTGCTTACAAATGTAGAAATGAATTTGCGAAAAGCAGATGGAAATGCAGAGTTGAAATATCCTTTGATCCAAGCCCCTCATTATATAGATAAGAAAAGGGAGGCTCAGAGAGGTGAAGTGGCTTGCCAAAGTCACGCAGTAGATTATGGCCAGGACTGCAATCTGCATCACTGGCTCAAGGTCGTCTAGGGGTTTCCGTAGGATGAGTTATAGAAAATGTACAAAAATATTTGATAGGACTCTTTCTCATGTAATGTCCTTGAGCTTGAGCAGGCTACTTGCCTGCACAATGCATCAGCCTTCTAACTGGTCTCCTTGCCTCTTGCTCTACCCTCATGAATTAACATGTGCATGCTGCAAGAGTCATCTTCTTGGTTGAGCTTCTGATCACATCTCTCCCTGTTGAAAATCCTTCGTGGCTCCTAAGGAGGAAAGCCAACCTCAGTGTTGCAGCTGTACAGTCTGGATGCACACTTCCTCCAGCCTTACTCTTCCCCATTTCCTCAGTGTCTTTGCTCAGGCTGAATGCTTACTGTTTCCTTTTAAGCCTGGAAGCTTTTGCTTGTACTCATGTCTGCCAAAACACACTTTTCCAGAGATCTGCCTCTCCTTTAAGGCCTGGCTTGGTGTCTGGGAGGTCTGTTGAGCTGGGTTCAGGAAGAAGCAGATATGATAGAACCTGCATATTTGTCATTGTCAGACTTTCCTGCGCAATGAATTATGTAGGTAAGTGGGCACTGCCATGTGATCCAGTGTGGGGCATTTAATGGAATGTGTGGGAAGACATTTAGGCCTGGGGACAGTCTGGTAGCAGATAGTAGGAGTAGGCAGTGAGCATCCAAGTAAGCAATTTTGTGGCAGCAATCAGAACTCCAGCTTTGCGGGTAAGGCATTTTGGTGCCAGGATCTGTGGACACAAAGCAAACCAAACAGATGTGGCCTGCAGGAAGCTTGCAGTTTGGTGGTTAAGACAAATATTAAACATAGACAATTTTTGCAAACACTCATTAGAATCCTATGACTATCACTCCAAGAATAAGAAAACTGAGTCTCAGTGAACCTGAAAAATTTCCCAAGGTCACTTAGTGCATCAATTTTAGAGGCAAATCCAAAGCCCATTCTCTCTTTAGAGACAATTTCATTCTTGGAGTAACCAGGGTGAGGGCTGAGAAGTCAGGCAATGACTTGGACCTAAAGTAAATATTACTAATAATAACAGGGCATATTCATGGAAGAACATGGTTTCTTTGCCCTTTACATGATCATTACCTATCATGTAACAGAGGCCTAAGTTCTCTACATATGTGAGTAAAATCTAAATCTCACAAAAACTCTGTGCAGTAGCAATTAGCCTTCCTATTTTACAGCTGCAGAAGGCAAGGGTTAGACAGGACAAATAATTTTTCTAAAATCACTCAGCTATGGTGGAGAAAGATGTTCAACCTAGAACTGTCTCGCTATAGAATCTACATTCTTTCTGGGGACAAGGCTGCCTGTCCACCACAATTTGTCTCAAAACCGCTGAGGGCCTCTTCTTTCCTTCTTCAAGGGAAGTAGTAAGAATGGGAATAAAAAGGTCTGTGTTAACAGTGAAAACAGATACTAAAAATAGCTTTAATCCTGAGTCACCTTTGATACCTCTCCATTACTTATTCCCCATATTCAGCTACCAAAACTTATCCTAAATCACCTATTTCCCTCCATCTCCCTGTTACCATTTGAAGTTCAAGCCATCATTCCTAGGATTTTGGCCTGACCTCATGTGTGGATGATAGTGCTAATTACTGAAATGGGGAGGACTGAGGGGTGAAAGCATTGTAAGTCAGAAGTTTTGTTTTGACCATGGTAAATTGGATGTTTATTAGACAGCCAAGGGGAGATGTTAAGTATGTAATTAGTTATCGTAATCAAGAACCTGACTCCATTTCTTATGTTTGACGGCTGATAGCTTTCAGTCCCCATATCTAGCAAGCTGATGAGAAAGCTAGGGCACCGTCTGGAAAGACCTGAAGGCCGATTTCCTGCTCTCTTCTGTTTCCCTACAAGCAAGGCTTCTTTAAAGCTAAAGGGCCCTTGCTCTCTTATGTCACAGTCAAGCCTAGCCACTCAAGAAGCTCTGAGATCAGTTTTTTCTATTCTTTGGTTGGCCCAAGTTGTAAGTCTGGGGCTCTGTCTTGGTCTCTCTTCCTGGGTCAAGATCTGTAGCCCTGCCTGGCTTCCCAGTCCTGAACTAGGACAGTGTCTGGCCTACATCCCCAGCCCAAGGTTGGGGCCCTGGTGACCCAAAGTCTTTCTTACTTTAGATATCTTCTCCCCAGGGGCTGATCTTGTCCCTGAATCCCCAGTTGGTGTTCCTGTCACATAAGTACATAAATGTCACATAAGTACAGTTGGTGTTCCTGTCACATAAGTACATCCGATTCCTACCTCCTGAACTTTTATCTCTTCTTGGACTCAAAGAACAAAAAGTAAAACCTCATCTTAGCTACAGTGTTTAACACTTTGAGTCCTCAGTTTTATATGTGTCTGTCTCTCCAAACAGGGTGTTCTCTTACCCATCTTTGTAGCCCCCAAAAGAGTACACACATATGCTCCAGATCAGGCTGTCAGGAACAGTTTATTGAATAGATAGAGAAAGTCCTGGGAATGAGCACTCACTGATAGGCTTGGGCAGGATTGGTGGAATAGCCACAGAAGGATTAACTTTAGTTTGACAAAGGAAGGGGAGGTTTGCAATGAAGGGGAGACTAGGTCATTCCTTTCTTGTTTGAAATATGGTTTGAAAACTAGGAATGATACATATTCCCTCACAGAGTTAGGTTTCACCATTTAAAATGTTTGGTTTCTTTCATTCTTAAAACAAAAAATAAGTAAATAAACAAAAGACCATTATATCTTCCTGGGCTACTGAAATAATCACTTGACTGATCTTTCTGCTTGTACTCTTATTCTTCTATAATGAAGAAACCATGCAGTCAATCAAAGTGATCTGACATAAACCAAACAATGTACTCTCCCATTGAAAACACTCCCTCCTCAACTTGTCTTTGTGTCCTGGAACATAGTCTTTATTCTTGATTTCTCATTATCACATCTCCCTGGAGCAGATGATGGGAGATAATTGACCAATGTGGATCATAAACCAGACAATGTACTCTCCCATTGAAAACACTCCTTCCTCAACCTTCCCTCTCAATGGTTCCTCGTCACACTCAGAATAAATTCAGTTCCATATTGTGGCCTGCACGGGTCTCTAGGATCTACTCCTGCCTACTGCTGTGAGGTCATTTGCTACCACTGTTTCTTACTTTGCTTTAGCCCCACTGGCTTTCTTTCAGTGTTTCTGTGTATAAGAAGCTTATTCCTGCCTCAGGGCCTTTGCACTTGCTGTTTTCTCTATGGTCAATACTCTATATCTAATTATTTATGGATGACTTCTTCCTTTAATTCTGGTCTCATCTCAAATGACATCCCTCAGAGAGTTCTTCTCTGACTACACTATGTAAGGAAGCAACATCCCCTCTACTGATTTCCATGTTCCATTTTTTTCCTTAGTTATAATTATCTAAACATATTTTTACTTATATTCTTATTCAATGGTTGTTTACCTACTTGTTTATCATCTGCCCTCTCCCAGTGTCCTCTTCCTCTCCCCACTAAAATGTAAACTTCATCAGAACCTGAACTCATTCTTGTTCATTATTCTATTCTATGTCTAGCATATGAAACAGCACCTGACACATAGTAGAGAATCAATAAATGTTTTGAAAAATTTAAAAATCTTTAAAAAACTTGTCTTTGTGTCCTGGAACATAGTCTTTATCCCTGATTTCTCATTATCACATCTCCCTGGAGCAGATGATGGGAGATAATTGACCAATGTTGATCAATGGGGTGTAATCACAGGGTTTGGTCATTTATAAAAAGACCAGAACATTTATCTACCAGCATAAAGAGAAGTCTTCCTGCCTACTATTAAGTCCCAGTGGTTTAATAGGTAAGAGATCTTTGTAGATAAATGCTAGGTCAAGAAAGGAGTGGACCAGCACAGCTAATTTTCTCCTAAAATTCAATTTAAAAAAAATATTTATGACTGCCAAGAAGATGTGATTTTACCCCAGGTGTCTTCCAAGGATCTGAGAAGGCCTCTAACAATGTGCTTCTATTGTCACATAAATCTGGACAATGTTCAAAAGTAAGGCATTTCACTTAAATTAGTTCAGACCACTGCCTTGTTGCTCCAGCTTCCAAGATGTCACACTTCCCCTTTTCTTGGCTGGTGTTAGAGGGCTACAGGCTTTCTGGGATTTGATTGAGGGGAAATTGGGTTGGGGATACATTTGGGTTGAGCTTAGTGAGAAGTCCTCTCCCTGTATAGTTAAGTTGTGATAGCTATCCTGGTGTAGGAATGCTTTCTACCAGACTATTTCTACCAGGACCAGAGACAGGATCCTGGTATGAACACATGTGCTAGTCTGAGGCAGCAGAAATATATAGACAGTGGAGGAAAAGCAATATTTGAAATGTATGGGGCCAGAAGCTAGTCTGTGGAAAATATTTACAATTATTGGATGTTTAAAATCATAAGGGATAGATTTGGTTCTTCTTGGTATCTGGTCAAAATGGAAGTTCTCTCCTATTAGAAATATACTGAACGAGGCAGCATGCATAACTATAAGTGTCCCTAACATTAACTGCACGGAATGGAATGTATGAGCATTCCTACATTCACAGGGCACAGACCTGGATCAGTACTACCAACAGTGAATGCACCAGGGTGAATGAAGTCTTTCGTCTTTTGCATCTCAAAGTGTCAGATCCTGTCTTAATGTATCTGACACATCTAGTTCTCGCATTCTAGTTCCAGAAGAAATGGTACTTAAAATTATCACTAATGCCACAAAATTGACTGTATATAAACATTCATGGTGCCTTTACTATACACTAGTTGCTGTAAAGGCCATGATGGAGGACAGAGAGAGGTTAGACACAGCCTTGACTTCATGGCACTTACAAGCAGACAGGGAGATAAAGCATAGATGAAAATGTGGCTGAAAAACCAGAGCAGGGATCCAGTCCACATTTCCCAGTGGGCTTCCTATAGTGGCTCTTAAAATGAGAGATAAAAGGGCTGTGAGTGGTGTGGAAATGAGCTCACAGCAAACTGGGGAAGGGTTTGGGTGCAGAGAAAGCAGAAGAAAGGGAGAGAAAAAGAGATGGACTTTCAGTGTTTTTCATGAGAATGAAACTTTGAGGAGAGGAGTAAATATATAAAGTTTATTTTCCAGAAGGATTTATGGATGGGATGCTGTGCAAATTGTCCAATGTTTTGCTTTGACAAAATCAACACTTAACTCTGTCATTATTTAAAGCTTTCAGAGTGAAACCAATGTTTCTTTGATGTGGCATTGTATAGGTACAAGGTTATGAGAACTTCTGGCATTATATGGCTTACTTATTGACACAAATATTTGTAATAGAAGGGGTAGAATGTGAGCTGGGCAGGAGAGGGGCTGCAACAAAGCATCAGGTGAGACTAGAGAAGTTGACACATTCTATTTGGGAGATACTCTTTGTCACCCTAGGGTTCTCCACGTCCTAGGGCTCCCCACAATGTAAGCGTCTCTCAAAAAGGCAACTTGTAGAGATATCAACCATCTCTCTAGGTTGATTGTGACTATTGGTGCTAACACTGGTCCTTTCTCCTCCCCGGTTTCACCAACCATAAGCAAGAAGCAGCCAAAACCCATTGGTTTCAGAACATGTTCTCAGACTCCTTTTAGCCTTCGAAGTATCACAGAAACTCTAAGTTTCTTTCTCCATTTAGATGTAAACTCTGAAAGCTCCCTGCAAACTTTTTCTTCTCATTAACTCTCCTTTGTACCCTGAGAGTACATTTGTCATAGTATCTAAACACATCCTTGGTTGCTAAAGTGGTATGTTATTTCTAAGACTTGTGTTTTATAAAGTACATCATAAAATTTAATCCCAGGGCCCAGGTGGTTTAGAGAATGTTTCAAATGCTCTATTTATTTGAAAGCAAAAGGAGTTAGTCTTTAAAAAATCCTTTTACATCTTGGCCAAGTCCCTGATGTACAGTTGGACCACTTCATAAAAGACTCTCAAATGGTTATGGCCAATGTCATTGGATTGAATCATCTTCCCACCAAGATGATGGATCTGTGGGATTGGGGCTATTCCCAAACCCAGAGAACTTTAGACTGAACATGGGCACCTGGGGACTTGGCTGCAGCCACCTGCTTTCTTGGAAACTAAAGAAGAAAAGTCATCTGTCGATTGTGTTCCCTTGGTACTAGCCCCCACTGATTCTAAACACAACATTCAGTTGAAAGTAAGCTCCCAAATGATGTCAGAGTTGGGAAGAAATTGCATCCTGAGCATCGCTCATGGCCAGCAGTTAAGTACTTTTGCCTCTTGTCTTTCCCAGGATGGATATTGCCTTTTAGCTGTGGCTCATAGTCTGCAGAACCTGCTTCTTCCACCTTAGTGTGCACTTGGTAAACTCTAGTGCTTTCTGTAGGGTAGAGGACTCAGGGGTCATATGTGTGGGGGTAGACCTAGCTCTGCTTCTTGATGGCTAAGTGAGACTGGATGGGTCACTTTGCTCTCTGTCTTCATTTTTTTTCCCATGAAGAGTAAAGGCTAAAAGCCCCCATCATGGATTCTCTACCTTCTGATGGGAAGGAAATTGTCTTCTCCCAGATAACCAGCAATTCTGATCATCTACAATGTGCTACCTCTTACTTTAGACATCACTGGCAATTTTAGCAGAGTAGCATGCCCCAGAGCTGTGCAGATTGGCAAAGACTGAGGATGTGGTGGGAATCACTGTTTCTGTATCTTCCGTTTCTTTAATGAAGACTCTAATCAGAGTGATTCCCATGACAGTGCTTTTGATCTACTCTTTTGTAGGGAGGGGATGTGCGGGGGTTTCCCCTTGGCCTTTCCTACTTGGCCCCTTCTTCATGCCTTAGGAAGCCAGTGTGTAAATTCTGTGAGTTCCTGAAAATACATTTCCAACACTATATTCAGAAATTCCAGCATTAATTTGGAGTTTCAACTGAGCTGACCATGAAACAAAGTTGAGTCAAAATTCTATTTATAAATCCTCACTTATAAAAATTAATTATTACCCATTTATTATTAAAATTTCTAGTAGTTGAACTTTTAAAAGTTTGGTAATAAATGGTAGGACAACTATAAGTGCTGAGAAATTCTCGTTTCTATTTTTACTTAAGCTTCTAGAAAAATTTGAGGTTCAAAAACTATAACATGTTTTCCCAAGGCTATCTAGCAAAAGGACTCTCTCTTAATACTCATATAAAACATCAACCTATTTCCCTGCATAACTACTTAATAATTTGAAAAAAATATTAATGGCTTTTATAGCAAACATTGAATACTGCAGTATTTACTCTTGCAATGGTAATTATACTGACATATTGACCAACGATCATGTAAAGCACAATAGACTTTATTTACTTTCAAGTAACATTTAGGATGATTACCTGTGGTCTTTTCTCATTTAGAAAAAAAAAAGTGCAGCATGCTGTAAATAGAATGATGTCATTTTTTTCCAAAGACGATTGAAATACTAGAGCTATGCAAAAATAATAATAGAAGCAAAATATTTCATGGCAAACTTTGGGAGTAAATTTAGCGCTGTAATCCAAGGGTTATCTCAGGGTAAATGCTACAACAGCAAGTGCTGTGGGCATGTATTCTCAAGGCAAACAGGAAATAGGTTAACCCAGATATTAAAAATTAATTTAAACACTTGCATTGTTGGAATTATTAATGTTATCAGATATGATGTTGAGCTATGTAGTCATGAAGTCACTGATCATGAACAAGTAAAGAAATACCAGAAATTATATCAAAAGAGTCAAACCTATGATCAGGGTAACTATCATTTATCCCATTTCGTGAATGAGGAGACTGAGGTTCAGAGACTTAAAGTCAGTTGACGACATGATAGCAGCTGCCAGAGCTGGTTTTCTGACAGTAGTTTCTGGATTCTTTACTTAATGTCCTGTATTGTGGGGTCCTTTACTATCGTAACCCAAGATAAAAGCTTGTGTGCAGGAAGTTTATTTGGGAGGTAATCTTAGAGAACACTTAGAAATGAGAGACTGAGTTGTGAAATTGGGATGGAGGGAAGCCAGTGCAAGGTGCAGCATTGAGCATAACACTGCTTTGGACCACGAGCCCTTGACCCCATGAGACTTCTGAGAGGCTTTATGGATTGCATCTCTGAACTTCCAAGGGGGTGGAAGGAGCTTTTAAAACCTGGATCAAGGGTGGTCCCACAGGCTTCAGCCCTCTACCCCTGCTTTCTGCATTGCATGTGTGAGAGTGCCCATGGCTTCCCATGGGCCCCCTATGACAAAGTGGTAAAGAAGCTCCTGAAACAGAAAATGAGAAAAATGGCCACAGACTATTCTACAGCCAGACTTCTTGGGTCAGAATCCTGGCACTGTCATATGTTGTGAACTTGGGCAAGTTATTTAACCTCTCTGTGCCTCCATGTCTCTGTCTGGAAAGTGGGATGAGAGTAAGTCACTTCCTGTACTCTATTGTTGAACTGTGTGTCCAGCACTATAATAAGAGTTCCACACACCAGTAAATCAGGTATTATGTATCCTTGTTTTACAGATGAGGAAACTGAGGCACAGAGATTGAGTACTTGTTCAAGGTTATATAATTACTAAGTTGCATAGCAGGAATTTGAAGAGGTCTGTTTGACTCCAAGCTCATTTTATTAACAACAACATTTCTTTGCTTCTCATTAACATTTATTTTTTATTTCCAGGGTATGTGTTTTTAAACCCTGTCCAGGTTCTGGAGATATCAGACTGTTATTTTTTGGATTATGTGTTTAATCATTATGTTTTTAAAACATCCCTCGACAAGTATTCTTTTTCAGTTCTGCCCTCCAGGGCCGTGCCGACCTTTTGCGGAGCCTTGACTTTAATATGACAGTGGTCTCAAGTGTTTTGCAACACAGGGCAAGTTCAGTTGGCCAAGAATTACCTTAGTGGGTCACAGGACACCCAGATTATGCAGGATTTCAAGGCATCCATACATCAGCATAAATCATCCTTAAATCTCTGGGTAAAACAAGGTCAGCTCAGTCTTAATTCTTTCTCTAATTTTTGGGTTCAGTTGTAAGGCTTTGATATTCATTGTCGGGAAATTGGTAGGTTTCATAGGAAAAATAAGTTCTTTAATAGTTTATGTTGTCTCTTAAGGGTTGGAGAAGCGATAAGGAGGGGCTAACAGTGATTCAGTATCAGCCATGTGTTAAGTAACATGCTTTTGCTCTTTTATTTAATTATCACCAAAAGTAATGAAGCAAATACTGTTGTTTCAGTTTTTACAGATGAGCAATATGAGACTCAGCCTTGTCCAAGGTCACCCTTGAATTAGTAGGTGGTAATTCTAGAATTCAAACTGAAGCTGGTCAGATTCCATAGTTTGGCATCTTTGTGATGCTTGAGCCATTAGAATAAATTGTTCTATTTAAAATAAATTTTTTAGCCTATTGTTTTGTAAACTCTGGAGCCATGAAATTGATTTTGTAGATTGCTATGGACATTAAAAATGCCAGAACTGAGTAAAAAATATTAGAGTACCTTTCACATAATAAGAACAATTATTGTTTTGTGAAACTTCTGTTTCAGTTCTATATATGTACATGTACTCAGTTATGTCTAAGAATGTGTGACCTGGCTTGCCTTGTGAGAGTACTTTATCACAGGTTGCAATCAAGGACCTCTATCCCTCCCCTCTCTCGTGCTCTGGTCCAGACCCTAGTCCTATAGACTTCTCGTCTTCTCAGGTTTAAAATTGACCTTTTCCCCTTACTTTGCAGCCCTGCTCCTCCTCCTGTGTGTGTTTTGTGTCCCAGGTAGGGGAGTCATGATCATCACATCATGATCATCCTTAACCATGGCTACTTTCTTAACTATCACAACTAATCTTCTCTCCAGTTATATCAAAGTTACTAATGAACTAAACCTTGAAACTCTCCCTTCTACTCCATCCTCCCCTGCTGTTGACTTTGGAGGCAAGGATGCAGTTAATTCAAACCCATATCCTGAACAACCAGACAGCTGCAAACCCTTTGTCTTTCCCTCTCCAGTCCGGCTTTGACAATGCTGCCAGAGTACAGCCTTGAGATTGCTCACTTATTATTGAAGAATTAACTCATTTGTGTTCTTATTTAATATGGATTGAAAGACAGCACATCTGAGCACATTACACCCCAGTCTAAAATCCTCCCATAGACCTTCTTGTTGATAGCAGAGGTTCTGCAGAGGGGTGAGCATTTCTTAGGCAGCATTCAGGCAATGCTTTGGAATGTAGAAAAAAATTATTACTTCTCATATTTAGTCTATTGGCAGAGAAAAAAACATATACAATTTATAAATATTAAATACACCCATGTTAGGGGTATAAACTCATTTTTCTTTTCTTTACAGAGAAGGAGGTACAATAAAAACGTTTGGCTGCTGTAGCATGAGCCGAAGGTCTGCCTACTCTTTAGCTTTCCATACAAAACCTTTTGCAATCTGGTGCCAGTTTCGCTTTCCAGACTGATATCTGGTTGTTTGTCACTTCTTTCTCCCTCTTTTTGCACTCTCTGTTCCAGCTATAGTAATCTATCATATTTTCTACATTTGAAGATATATTTTTTCATATTCTAACATTTCTGAGATGCATTTTGTAGTTATTGCTAAAACAAAATTTTCAGCAGCCAGCTTGGGAGGTAAGTTGTGATAAAGTGGTCCCTGACTCTGTGTGTGTGTGTGTGTGTGTGTGTGTGTGTGTGTGTGTGTACATAGCCTCCAAATCCATTATTTCAATCTCTCCTGTCTTTGAAATTGCTATTGTGCAAGGACAAAGTCCTACCTGTTAAAGTCTTTAAGACAATATTTTGTTGTGTGTTTTAAAGAACTTTTTTAATGCAGTGGGACAGACAGAGTAAAAGAATATAAAAAACACACTAATAATATTTATAGACAATAGAATTGGAGGCGATTATGTTTTCTTTATACATTCCATTATTCAGATTTTGTGTGGTGATCAGATAGTAATTTTTATCATGACGCATTTCATTATACAGAAGAACATATTATGTACATACCAGGTATAGAAAATAATAAAACAAACACTCAAGTACCCATCCCTCAGTTTAAGAAATAAATCGATGCTTTTGAAGCCCCCCAGTCTGCTCCTCCTCAGTTATAACTTCTTTTCTGCCAAGGGTAACCATATTTAATTACCCAAGATTTGTGTTTATTATGTTGCTTTTGACTATAGTTTATTATACTTGTATGTACCCCCAAATGATAAATTGTGAACATTTACATATTTGGGGGTTTATAATAAAGGTGTCATATGGTATGTGTGTTATCCTGAAACTTACTTTTTTTTTACTTGGCATTATGTTTTTGAGACTTATCCACATAGATGCATAAAGCCGTAGTTCATTTTCACTGCTGCATAATTTTCTATTGTATAAATTCTTATTCGAATTTATTTATTTTATGTTGACAAATATGTGAGCGATTTCTGGTTACTTTTCTATTACAAACAATGCTGTCATAAACTGTCTTGAGAACATATCCCGTTACACATGTGCAAGAGTTCCCCTAGGTTGTACTCCAGGAGGGGAATTCCAGGGTCATTCGGTATGTGTGTCTTCCCTATGCAAAGATAATGCCAAATAGTTTTTCCAGTGCAATCACACCAATTTACAATGCCATCACCAGCATATGGGAATTCTAGACAACTTTTACTACTGTCTTACTTTTAAATTTTGCCTATCTGTGAGTAGAAATAGTATCTTATTGTGGTTCCTGTTAGCATTTTTCTGTTCTAATCAAGTTGAGCTTTATGTTTATAGATCATTTGTGTTTCTCTGTTTTCTTTTATGTGAAATGTCTGCTTATGTCTTTTGCTCATTTTTTATTAGGTTACTTATTTCTTTTGGCTAAGAGGGATAATATTGCTTTGTTATTTATGTGGCAAATTTCTCTACTGGTTTATGGCTTATTTTTTACTTTTTTGCAAATTCTTTTGATAAACAAAAGCTTTTATTTTTAATGTAGTCACATTTATCAATTGTGTGTGTGTGTGTGTGTGTGTGTGTGTGTGTGTGTGTGTGTGTGTGTGTTTGTGAGAGAGAGAGAGAGAATGAGAATGAGAAAGAGAGGCAGAGAGAGAGAGAGAGAGAGAGAGAGAGAGAGAGAGAGAGAGATTAGTGCCTTCTGGTTTGTTATTGAATCTTTCCTTATACTGAGATTATAAAGACTTTCTTGTACATTCTCCACTAAATTTTTAAAGTTTTGCTTTTTACATTGAAATACTTAATCCACTAGAATCAATTGCTATGCATGATATGAGGTAGTGTATATTTCATATTTTCCCCCATAATGGATACCCAATTTTCCTAGCACCACTTATTAAATAACCCATCTTTCCCCCATATCTGTAATGCTGCATCTGCCATGAACTAATTTGCTATATATTTAGGAAGATATCTTGGCTCTCGATTCTGTCATAATGTTCTGTTTTTCTATCCTTGTGCCACTGCATTAATGTCTTAATACTGTAACTTTATAAGCCAGCTGGTAGGGCAAGAATTCATTCAAGATAGGTGCAAATCTTTCTAAGTTTCACAAAAAAGTTCTTGTTGAAATTTTGATTGGAATAATTTAACTGTATAGATTACTATGAGGAGAATGACATCATTATGTCAAGTCTTCTTATCCATGAGCACAGTAAAATTTTTGTTTATTTGGTTCTCTTTTAAAAAGTTACTGATTCTGTTTCTTTAACCTAAATATGCAATTGGTGCTTGCATGTCAGTGTTTTATCTAATCATCTCGCTCTCTTATTAGTAACATTAATTTGCATTTTTTTCAGATTTGATATAGACAATGATATCTAAGAATACTTCCTATTTTTATCCTTTTTCTTTCTTTTTCATGACTTACTATGTTGGCTAGGACCAGTACTGAATACATAACAGTCTTATTCCTTCCCCAAAGAAAATGCTTCCAACATCTTACCTTTAATTATGTCTTACTATAGACTTTTGACAGATGATCTTTATCAGTGAAAAGTTCCCTTCTACTCCTGGTTTCATAAGAATTTTAAATTATAAAATTTAAAATTTTATTGAACATTTAAAAAATCTAACCAGAAAGATATAATTTTTCTTTATTATTAGATGAATTATGCCATGAATTTTTTAAAATGCTAGAACAAACTTGCATTCTTGGAATAAATAGAACTGTCAAATTGTGTTGTAATTTTTACTCATTGATTAAATCATTTTGAAAATGTGGCATTGAGCATATCTGAATCTCTGTGACAATAACTAGTAATCTTTATTTTTTATGCTATTTTTGTCTGGATTTGGCATTTAGATTATACTAACCTCATAAAACTAGTTTGGGGTGTTCCTTTATCTGTTCTCTACAAGATTTTGCATAATAATTGAATGATCTGTTCCTTGAGAGTTTGGTAGAATTCACTTGTAAAACTGTCCATTGGAGCCTGAAATTTTCTTTGTGGGAAGATTTAAAACTAGCTTTCAATTTTTTTAATGGCAGTATTTAGGCTTTTTATTTCATTTTGAGTCAGATGAAATGAATAAACGCTTAAGAAATATTACATAATAAAACTAAGAGAAGGTTAAGTTTTAGTAATGCATAATTCAATTAAGGGGAGGAAATCTATGAATATTATCAAATAGGAAAAGCAAATGAAATCCTGCTATTCTACGATACCTCTAAAAATTATACTGTCAATCCTGAAGGTATAAATGAAGGTCAAGATGTGGAACATGTGTTATAAAAAGTTGTGAATCACTCATACTATATATAACTTCTAATATCTATAAATGATTCAGAAGAATTTTGGATGCTGAATTAATTTATAGGAGACATAGAGAAACTGATTGTAATATACAATAAGAAAGTAGTCTAAAGTGTGGGGACACATATAGGCTATTACAGGTAGATGATTTTATATGTATTTATTTAATGTAAGATGTCTTTCTTTTTTATCACCCCTTATGAAGGAATAATTAGTGGTAAGCCTGTACACTAATGAACTCTTAGAACCAAGAAAATACAGTCCTTTTTATTCATGACAATGCCTTATTTTTCCTCTCATCTGTTCTTCTGAGTAAATAGTTTTCTCTCTTCATTGCTTGGTGAACTAATTTTTTTTAAGGCTCAGTTCAAACCATCGTCTTCTGTGACAACTTTCTAAATATCTTCCATGTATGTATAAAACCCGCACTATCAATAAGAAAAATAAATCCTAACAGAAATTTCTGTTCTGAAGTTTTGAGTCATTCTTCCCCACTAGGCTGTGGACTCCTTGCAAAGGAGCCATGTTGTAATCACTTCCATGTATCCTGTAGATAGTGCAATGTCTTGCACATTACAGGCAATTATTTTTCAATAATGTTTATTAGAAGAATAAGCTGTGCTTATGGTCATCTCCCACTTCCTTGATTCTTTCATAACTTATCTGTATGTAATCAGAGACCCATGCCAGAAATGAAACTGAATGTAAAATCTTAGCAGATCATTTACCTTCCTCCTTCTAAATCCTTCATTATCTGGCTATTCAAATTGGTAGTTGCAGATTGGGGAGGTGTTGGTGGCAGGCTTTTATATCTTTCTTGTTTTCATTCTGAGCAACCTTTCACTTATTTGTGTCTGGTCTGATGCTGTTGGGTTTGATCCCTGTGGGCTTCCCAGTAACCAGACCTGTGGTGTAATCTTACACTTAATTAGACAATCACGCAGCAAACCCTGGCCCTTGCCATTTGAGAAATGATTTATTTTTCTTTGTTGTGCTCAGGAAAGTAGAGACTGCAGAGTTATTTGAGAGGTCAAGCAACTCCTTCCCCTGCTCCCAATCATGTTCCCCCAGCCCACTGCCTCCTTTGGCACTTCTTTCCAGGGGGTGATTTTCCATTGTGGCATTCAGAGGGAAGCAGGACTATGCTTCTGCCCTCAGCTGAGCACCCTCAACATGGGTCTGATCCTAACACTCTTATCTTAAAATCAACAGATAGCTCCTCAAAGCTCTACTTTGTATAGTCATCCCTTGGGTCTTGCTCTGGCTTTACTCTTTAACCTCACCTCTCAGACTATAGATTTATGGAGAAAAATGCCATGAAACTGGAAAATAGTATTATTTTTCAAGCACAGCACTCTATTTCCAGCCCTTTCTTTGAGTGTAGTATTCTTGTCTGCAATGCTCTCTCCCTGCATCCCCACCCTCCTCATTCTTTTTGGGGTAGTCAGCTCAGTATGACTTTTCAAAATTCTGTTTGTGTTTCTTCCTCCTGGAAGACTTCCATGACTCCCCAGCCTGGGATGAGTTCCAATCTTCCTTACTCTCACTGAGTCCTCTTGCCCCATTGTCTAAGCACTTGTGTCATATTTCATTGTAATTGTTAATTTATAGGCCTTATCTTCCCTGCAGAGTATAAACTCTTGGGAACCAACGTAAAAATGCTGCCAATGTGCCTAACAGAATGCCTGGCATAGAGTAGGTCTTAGGTAAATATTCTTATTAAATAAATTAATTAGTCAAAGAGGAGATGAAGGAGCCTAGATGTGTAAGATGCAGGAAAGCATCTGGGCTCTTTTTTATATGCGAGGTGGGAAGTGTTGAACAAATAGGGAGGTACACTTACCAGGGTCAACCAGGGTGCTATTCATAAGAGGTCCTAGTGTGCATTTAAAGAGAGACAGTGATTGGAGCCATTTGGTCTGATGGTTGATCCTAAGATCTGAGATCATTTTAATGAGAAATGATGAAATAATGACAACTTTATATCCTGGAGGGAAGTGTAAATACTGGATAGAAAAGGGAATCACTTCAAGATTGTTAGTGTATAAAACTAGTCTTCAACACAGGTTGGTGGGTAGTGGAGAGCAATGGACTAAGCAAAGTTCAGTGTAGGATCTTTAAAATTATCTTCTGGTGTGAGTCTAGGGAATTGTTTGAAGCTCAAAAGGAGACAGACTGTGGGGAACTGAAAGAAGAAATTGGGTAAAAGAGTCATATCACTAGAGATGCTATTGTGTACCAGTAAAATCTAGAGTTTAACACTCATGGGGGGAGGGTACTTTTCCCATACTAGGATGAGAGCAGTAGCCTTGTATGTAGTGACTGTTGGAATGAAATGGATAACCCGCTTCTAGCAGCCACCTTAAAATAGAACATCCACTCTGGCAAAACAACCCAAATTCCTCCGAAGATTCAGCCACATATGTCATTTCCTGACTCAGTTCTGAACCAGTTCCTTGACTTGTAGTCATACCTGGTTCCAAGCTGCTTCTGATCCTCCTGGTCTGGGCTTGATGAGCTTCATCTATTTGTCCCGCCTGCCTCACTTAGCTATTTGACACTGGACCTCACTTCCTTGGCTCTGCTCCCAAGGCCTCTAGACAGTAACACTGGTTATTCTCCTCATTACCCTGCCTCTTTTTGTCTCCAGCACACATCCCTGCCAGTGGACCCCAACCCCAGCACACTTTTTTCTAGTGCTTTTTTCTTTCGCTCTTCCCAACAGATTTGCCTAGTCCTATAAATGAAAAACAGAGACAGAGTAATGGCTTCACATCAACAGAAATGTCATAATGGTCCCTAACCTGTTCTCTGAGTACTAACCCATTTCTGAAGCTCCTACTGAAGGAGGGGGCATGGCTGGCCATGTCGATGCCACATATCCCACTTTCCTAGCCACCACCAATTGCAGTACAGGTGAGTACCTGATTCAAGAGCAGTTTATATGTAGGAGGAGAGCTGAGACAGATTGTCCCTTGAAAGAGATTCAAAGAACATTGTCTAACAGTGGGAAGTGGTTGCATTTTAACCTAATTACATGTGGTGACTAAGCAGAGAAATCTGGAGGTCAGAGAGGGTTGGGAGATTCTAACAGTCTCACATAGAACTAGAGATCCCACAGCTGTATTGGTTTCTGTTGATGTTCTACAAGGTCCAATTGTATTTTGTTTCCATGCAATGTCCATGTATCCCCTTTATTACCACTCTGTTTTTGTTTTATTTTGTTTATTGTGAGAACCTATTGTTCTCACAACCAAAGAACCCTGACTGGGAATGAGGGTGTAGGGTGGGATGGAAAGCTATCAGTCAGGGGGGCTGGAGCATCAGAATCAAAATTTGATGGACACTTGACATGCACAGGGTGAATTTCGGGAGGAGCAGTTTGACAGAGAACAGATATCAAGAGTAGGTAAAGAAGAAGCCTGTTGTGGTCTTTTGGGACTAGGAGAGCCACCATGAAGAGTACCCTGATTACAGAGGCAAGGCTGGGATGGGACTTCCACTCTGGGGCTTGAATCATTTTTGGGAGCCCTTAGGCTGGCATGGTCTGGGTAAGTTCTCAATTATCATTAGCATTAATGTGCCAGACACTGGGATAAGTGTTTTATATGTATTAATCTGTTAATTCTCATATTTTATAGTATGTCTTACTACCATTTCCATTTTACAGATAATGAAACTGAAATTTAGGAATAAGGTACGTGCTCCAAATCACATAGCAAAAGTGGTAGAGCCAGAATTGGAAAGCAGGTCTACATGTGCCAAAGCCCATACTTCTCAGCATTACTTTATACCGCCTTTGTCCATGAGCGTCACAACATACTTCATTTTATGCCTATCTGATGACTTTCCTGCTTTCAAACTGCTGCTTTGAAAAGGCACATAGTTTCCCATGCCCTGCTTTTCTCTCTACAGCCAGGTCATGCTGGATCCTGGAGGTGATTGTTGACTGCTCCCAACAAGTGCTGCCAAAAGGCATTACCAAAATGTGAAATGATTTTCTTTTGGAGGAAAAAAAAAAACATGAGTAATAAGAACTGTATTCCAAAAGCAACAAGCATTGAACTATTTTTTATTCTTCAAGAAATGTTCAACTGGAAAGGATGAGGCTCTGAAGTTGCTGTTTGAAGTTCAGACTATTTTTTTCAGACGTTCAAACTTTAAATGATGAGATCAGAATTCAAATTTATAGAATGAATGCAGTCCCTGTCATCTTAGGAAGATGGGATGACACAAAATGCAATGTAAGGGGGAGCCGAGATGCATTTTCTTGGTTACTTTAATGTCTTAGTTTCCCCAGTTGCTAGGGTAGCTTCAAGTTTCTCAAGGGAGGCAGGGAATTTTAATACAGTTTATTTATTTCACTGTAATTTCAAAAGCTGCAGTTTTCCACTGAGGCAGTCTGGGCCCATTGCAGCTACTTGCTTGGAGAAAGAACTTGACCAATCTCCTTATTTTTGCTGGGCCTCAGTTGCTCCTGCTAAAAGGTACAATTGTACCCACATGACAGGTGACATAGGATTGGAAATAGGATAAGAGATGTAAAGGCTCTTTAAATTGTAAAGGGCCCTTTAAGTGTAGAGGATTATTATCACACATTCTTCTAGGCCATGTTTCCTATTAAGGATGTGGTTTTGGCATGCAGACACGGCAGCAAAGGACATTCATTCATTCAAGAAGCATCCATTCTCATCTACTATACACTGCTCATCATTGTATCTGAAAAGCCAACCACAGTGACTAAGACCAATGTAAAACCTTTCCTTACTGGGCTAGAGTCTGGCTGGAGGCACAGTTTATTTTGCTGGCACAATTGAGGCACAATTTTATTTTATTTATTTTTTATTACAACATAAAGAAAATCCTGACATAATTGGAGATATATAATAAAGCTTAGAAGAAATGTCTTCTCATCCAGATTTGAGGAATAAGAAATGCTTTGTATTCTGGTGCTGTTGTAGGCTGAGATGCGTTCCCTCCCCCAAGTCATATGTTGAAGTCCTAATCTTCAGTAACTCATGTGACTATATTTAGATATAGGGTTTTTTAAAGGTACTTAAGGTAAAATTAGCTCACATGGGTGGGCCCTAATCCAATATAAATACTATCCTTGTAAGAAGAGGATATTAGAACACAGAGATGCAAAAGAACAGATAAAAGACCATGTGAAGTCAGGGGTGAAGACAGATCTCTGCCAGCCAAAGAGAGAGGCCTAAGAAAAAACAGCCCTGTCGACACCTTGATCTTGGAGTTCTAGCCTCCAGAACTGTGAGAAAATAAATTTCTGTTAAGCCACCCAGTCTGTGGTACTTTGTTATGGCAACTCTAGCCAACTAATATAGTAGTTTTCTCTTACCCATGGGGAAATGTTCTAAGATCCCCAGTGGATGCTGGAAACCACAGATAGGACCAAACTCTATATATACTAAGTTTTTCATATACATGCATACCTGTGATAAAGTTTAATTTGTAAATTAGGCACAGTAAGAGATTAAAAACAATAACAAAATAAAATAGAATGATTATAATAATATCCTGTAATAAATTTATGTGAATGTGGTTTCTCTCAAAAGCAAAATCATGGACAAGGGGGGACTACTTCATAGGCACTAAGTAGACATTCAAAAATATTTGTTGAATAAATAAATGAATGAAAATGATACTTAGCTAAGCCCTGATCCATGGGTAGCAGTTTGCCAGGCTAAGGGTGTGCGTGAACGAAGAAGGAAGATGACTAGAGTATTCCAGGCAAAGGGAACAGTACATGGAAGGCATGGAGCATTGTGAGAACAAAATGTGTTCAGCACAACTACGCATAGAGAACATGGTAGGGTGGCAGGAGACGAAGGTGGAAGTGTAGTCAGGGACCAGGTCAAGTTGAGCCATGTAAACCAGGCCAAGGAGTGGTTACAATACCTCCTGGGGTCCCTACTGCCCTCAGATAAGACACAGTTGCACATTTTATACATTTGTTGTTATGTAGCATACAATTCAATGAAGACTGCTACCCTGACTACAACGGCTGGACACATTCAAGCTTCACAACAAACCTATGGGGTTCTGTCATCATCCCATTTTATAGATGAGGAATGAAGGCTCAAAGAGATTGAATAATTTTCCTAAGGACAAATGACTAGAAGGTAATAGACCTATACTCAGACTTACTTAATTTACAGTTTGTTCTCTCAGCAGAGCTGTGAAACTTTTCCAGATGTACCCAGCTCTGGCCAGGGTATCTCTCATTTAAAGGCTTGGGTAAATAAATGAATGAATTGGGTTAGAATTGGGTTAGAAAATTGTCAAGAGTGAAGGCCTTCTGTTTGCTGCATGGGATGTGTGTGTGTGTGTGTGTGTGTGTGTGTGTGTGTATGCGTGTGTGTAGATATGAGTGTGTGCACATGGAACCTGTGGCTGGATTACATAAGTCTTTGTGGACAGCAAGATCAGAAGTGAATCTTCCTTTTAGGCTGCATGGTTGCTGTCAGAGAGATGGGAAGAGTCCTCTGTTCCAGGCAAGACCAACAGCAAACATCACTGAAAAGACCATTGCAACCGGGGCAAGAAAATATTGCCAAGATTTCAGCGGGAACATTTTCTTTGTCCCTCATCTTTCCATGTAGAAGTTGTATAGCAAGACCACGTCCCTGGCCTTTTTCCTCTCTCTTTCCTTCTTTTCTTCATCGAGAGGATCCCCACTTTGGTGGTGGATATGGAAGGTAGTATGCTTACCTCCAGGAGTGCGTGCCCTGCCTCCTCTTAAGCAATGCCTATGCAGCCTGTTCTCCTGAGAGCCAGCAGTTTCCAGCATCCCTTGTGCCATGTGGATGAGTTTCATTTCAGGCCAAAGTGTCATTGACTAGCCTTTTTGATCATATCTCAAGCCATATCCTTCAATCTAGCTTTTATCAATATATCTGCCTGGCTCCCATCTTTATCTTAGTTGGCTCTGAATTATGAAAAGAAAGGCACATTATTTACTAATCCCCAAAAGTCCTAATGCATTAGATTAGTAACAAAGACATGCTGAATGTGGGTTAAGGGTGCTCAGGCAACAGAGGGCAGAGATGCTCTTGTTAACTCTTTACTTGTGCATTTACTGCCACTTCTACACATTTTCCAGAGGGTTTTTGGAGAGTGGGAATTTTGAGAGTGGGGATTTTGAGAGATTTTCAGCTTGTAAGCCACATGCAGATTTATTTTTAGGTATTTTCCCCATTAAATATTTCTTTGTGTTAAGAATGCTGGTAGGAGAGGTGGATACGTGGAGTGCTTAGTGCCGTGAAAAACGGGTTGGAAGAGCAGGTGTATCTGTTATCTATTGCATAATTATGTGTGTAACAAACAACCATACAACATCAATGCATATGATAAAAGGTATTTATCTGTCAGGAGCTAGCTGGGGATCAGCTGGACAGCTCTGCTGATCTTGTTTGGGCTTGTTTACATGTCTGGGGTTGGTTAGCTGTTAGCAGATGCAGCATGGCCTCAGCTGAGGTCGCTGGGGTAGCTCTGCCCTGCTCTGAGTGTCTCTCATTCTTCAGCAGACTAACCCAGGCACGGACTTATGACAATGGCAGAGGTGTAAGTGAACAAGAGAAAATGTAGGGCTACTGTGGCCTAGCCTCAGAATGGCACACTATCCCTCCTACGTGATCATATTGGCTAAAGTGAGTCACATAGGGTGAGGAATGGACTCTGTCTTTATGAGAGAAACTCTAAAGTCCATAATAACAGGAAGGAGTAAAATGAGGGGGCATCAATGTAATCAATCTAGCACAGCAGGGAAGAGAAGAAATCCTGGTAAAAGGACATACTCCATACTGGCTCTTATACCAGCAGGGTGACCTGGAATGAAGTGTTGATAAACCCCTGCCCAGGGCTGCTATCAGCCAGGATGCATAGTCTGGCTCTGCCTGTTGTGTTTGGCTGGTGTCCATTTTCACTGGTCAGTGCCTGTGCGGTTCTGGTTGTTAAAACTTTTGAATGTCAACCTTGCCTGTATCCATTCACTAACCAAATACTTCAAGTTTTTAATTCTTAAAGAGTTGTTATCCATGCCATTCTGTCCATTGGTTCAGGGGGGGTCTTTCCTAGCAAGGTTTCCTGCTCACCCTCTCTCCAGTCTTTCCTCTATTGGCCTCACACTATGATCAGAGTTGTCTTTCTAAAACAGCCCTGTTCCTGCTAAAAATTCTCCATTGATTTCTGTACTTTGTCTATTAGTTGTCCCATCTACAGCCACAACTCCAGTCACTTATATGATTATAGCTGTTTGTTTCAAATCACTGGATCTTTAGTCATACTGGACCTTCTGCTCAGAAGCCCTGCTCAACCTCCCTTCGCCATCTCACTCCCATACATCCTTCAAGAGGTGGTTCAGGAAGCTCTTCTTCCAGGAAGTCCACCTTCCCCTATCCCCAGGTAGGTGGAATGAGGCTTGCTCCACTGTGTTCCTGTAGCCACCCAGGTTTCCCTTTAGCACAGCATTCACCATGCTGTATTTAATTCTCTCTTTACATGTCCACCTCCTGCTCCAGAGTTGAGCTTCTGGTGGGCAGAGATTCAGTCTTATTTAGTTGGTATCCATAGCACCTCTGACACAGCCTGGCTTTCTATGGGTCTTCACTAATTTTTTTTGTTTTAATAAAAATAGGTACCCACATTTTATATATATGTATGTATGTGTGTGTACACACACACACACGCTCTCCTTCCTCCTCCCCAACCCCAATTCTCTCTCTCTTTCTCTAGTGCATCTCAAACACATACATACCCAAAAGGTTCATGGAGGGTGCTAAGTAAAGCAATTGAAAGCTTCTGCTTTGATGTTTATTATTTCAGGAAGCTACTTCAATGGAGGGTAATTATTGCTGTTAATAGCAATCATTTCCCCATAATCTGGTTATATGTTCTATTTCATTTTAACGATCAGAGCAGCTGTCTTTAAACAAGTCTGGATGGGCCTCTGGGAAAAGAGCTTCCTGAGATATATCCTCTTTGGTGTAATTACTCCACTGTGAGAACATGTTTGAGAAGAAAGTTGAGGGTGAGGGGCAGGGTGGGATGCTACCTGCCTCAACACCCTGTAATCTTCTAGAACACAGAACTTTCTGGTGCTTTTCCATAGCAACAACACTGTGCCTTATGAGAGGCAGAAAAGGTTTCTGATCTCACCAGCTCATTGTTCTTACGAGCAATGAGATGTCTGGAGGAAGGGCCACAACTCCAAGGAAGCAGGCATCCCTTTTCTGTTTTTAAATATATTTTTTCTTGACATGAAACACTTTTCCACCATCAAAATACTGCAACCCGTGCAGGCCCATATCTGAACTTATCCTGATAGCTTATTTAATTTTACCTTTTTGGGGGGGGGGGCGGGGCTGGATGAAAAAGGGGAAGGGATTAAGCAGTACAGATTGGTAGTTATGAAATAGTCACAGGGATGTGAAGCACAGCATAGGGAATACAGTCAATGATATTGTAATAACTATGTATGGTACCAAGTGGGTACTAGACTATTCAGGGGGATCACTTCATAAATAACATAAATGTCTAACCACTATGTTGTGCACTTGAAACTAATATAAAATAATATTGAATGTCAACTGTAATTGGAAAATAAAAATTTAGAAAAGGCTTCTCTTTTTTTTTTTTAATTGACAGCTGATAACATGGAAAACCACCAACCATATCAATACCTATCAATGCCTCTCAAATATTTTTTCCTTCCCCAAAACTTGTTTTACAGGAGGAAATTAGGCTGCTACAGATGGTTTCACCCTAAAACAAAACACAGGATTTTAGGCTTTGTACATTTGCTAAACATTTACTAAATCTATGGCTGCCAGGTCACTAGTTGGGCAATATCTACGCATACTCCCTTTGGCTGCCAATGGTTTGGAGTTTCCTCTAGAACCATGCTGTAATGCTTGGTAACAGTAGCTCTGGAGTTAGTCAGTTCGAGATTTCAGTCCCTTCTCAGCCACCCACTAGGTTCTGTGACCCCGGAAAGGCCATGTATCTTTTGGCATCACTGAACTTCAGCTCCTTATTTGTAAAATATGGATAAAAATACCTATCTTGTGTGGTTGACCTGAGGATGAGGCAAGGTGACAGGCCAAATAGGTAGTAAGTGACTGCTTCTGGTCCTTATTTTTCTAGTGTTCTTGGTGAGAGAGACTTAACAATCTGATTAAACATACCTGGGCAGAAAATGAAAATTTCAGAAATCCAATGAGGCAGGAATAATGGCCTCTTATGAAACAATAGATTTCAACTGAATTTCATCTTTTACAAGTCACAAAGGGACGGAGATGACCTGCTGGTCAATGGATAGACTCGTGTGAGAGAGAAAAGGATGCCCTTGGCATTTTCCCTCTAGCTCGTTGCATGGTATAAAAAGGCTAATTATGAACATCAGTAGGTACTCCTATCAGGAAATTCTGAGGAATCTTAAAGCTCTGTGCCGGGAACTGGGGCAAAGACCAAATATATGTATTTTTTCATATCACAGTACCTGATTGAGGACCTAGCTAGCTCTAGACTCTTGAAATTTAACTGGGTTAAGGTATATAGTAAATACTTAGGAACATTAATTACCTTTCCATAACCAATTGGTTAAATTAAGGCACTAGATATATTCAGGGGTTCTCTAACTTTTCATCAATAAAGACCTCATCTATTTAATACCAAAATGGAGGCTATGTTTTGAAAGATTTGCTTCTCAAACTGATAAATTAAAAATGGGGGGAAACTTAACACATTATTTATAGCTTAAAAAATAATGGAAAGAGACACAGAACAGATTATCTCATTTCCAACACTATGACCCCATTGAATTGTTAGACTTCCCACCAAAAGGCTAATCTGTGTGGTTTTGCCTCTGGAAAATGAATGTCTTCATATTATGCATCAAAAATGTCTGAATAGATAGAAAGAACATGGGTGATATTAGAAGTCTCTAGGTGACAGAATTCAGAGCAATTTTAAACTCAGAAAATACAAATAAAAGTAGAAAAGAATGAATGCATGTCAGACGAGACTGGGCGCGTTCAGGGTGGTATGGCTATAGACTGAATGCATGTCTGTTTGGAAAACCTGAAAATCAGAAAAGTAACTTTTAAATATACAAAAATAAATGAACTTAAAATGGCTAATATCTGGGTAGAACTCTAAGGATCTGATTAAGAGCAGATCATTTTAAGATTCTTCCTAACATTTATTATTCCCTTATTTGTTTAACAAATAGAGTACCTTGTCTGGGCCAATGTTGTCCTGGGTCACGGAGATAGGGCAGCGAAAAGACACTTGGGGTACTTGCCTTCATGGGGCGTATGCTCTGTAGCTCAAATTGATTATCATATTCATATCATCTCATATCCTATATTAATTATTATATTAAGAATACTTTTAATAAGTATGCAATAAATGTTAGCTATGCTAGGACTATGCTAAATGTTTTACATAGATAGTTTTAGTTATTCTACTAAGCACCTCATAAGATTGGTGTTGTTATAATCAAAATCTGAGATCCAGAGGGGTTCAGTTTAACTGACCAAGATCATATAGCTACCAAGTGGCAGTAATGGGACTGGTCCCCAGGTCTGGCTGTTCCATGCTTTTAACCTGTACTTCTTCTAAAACAAGGTTTTCTGCTTGCACTTCTATTCCCTCATTGTAAAGAGGCCTTTGAAGCATAGAAATGTGTGTGTGTGTGTGTGTGTGTGTGTGTGTGTGTGTAAAATCAAGTTTAAAATTAGCAGATAAAATAATGATTGCTGAATTTGGCCAGCTCTTTGGAAAATCCAGGTGCTTCTGGCACTCTCTGTTGGCAAGGCATCAAAGTTTCTGTCTTAATTGAAGTTATCCCTGAGACACTGGAGTAAGTAAGCTGTTAAAGAAGGAAGCAGCGGTAAATTTCAAGTGCAAAATTGTTGGAAGATATGATAAAGGAGGAACTTGGAATATCCAGGTTTGGGCAAAAGAAACCCTGAAATACTTGAAGAGAGCAAAACCCGGTCTTGGGACAGGCAACAAAATACAACCCACCTGCCTGATTTTACATAACAGACCTGCCAGCCATACTAGACTACATCACTCCATGATCCTGAAAGATGACCTCTGAGTCTGGGGCAGCCACCGCCCTTGGATGCACTTAACTTAAAAAACACTACCAAAGGTTTCTCTTTTCACGTAGATTCATATTTGGTTTGAGTGGTAAGACAAGATGAGAAATGGTGAGGTAGGGCTGGGGAGAGGAAGGAGTGAGGAAGGTGGGTGGGTATATTTTCATTCTGCCAGTTTTTTTGAACTATATGCCACATGCTTCATGAATTCCTTTCCTCAGGGCAATGGAAATAAAATTACCTGCCTGAGGAATTTCAGAGTGAAAAATGAACTCACAGCCAGACGCTAGGGTTGCTCCTGGCATAAAGATTTAATGGGGGAAAGAGAGGAGACTCAGGGCAGGGAGATTTAAAGGAGCAGGAGAAAGAGAACTTGAATTTGAGAGTTAAGAGACCTGGGTCCCACATCCTGAGTAGGTCACTCCGCATTGTGGGGGCCTCAATTTCTCCATTTAATATGAGAGTATTAGAGATTAGGATCTGAAATTTTCTCAATTTCTCTAGTAAAAAATTTGATGATTCCAAATTCTGGTAGGGGTAGAAAGGACTTCCTAGTTCTGGGTGGGGGGAAACATGAGCTTGAGGAATAGCATTTGACAGAGGAACAAATGGAGCACCTCTGTCACACTAGCCTGGGTGGAGGGCTGGGCTGTGGCAGGACCGCAGAGCACAGGACATGATGTCATAGGCAGCTGTGAACCCTCCTGGGCACTAGGAGAAATTGGGTCATGCCCCTTGATTAGTAGCACTCTCCAAAAGGAAGTTGGGTCTTCATCTGCTTTATTTGTAGTGTGTGATTTTCTCTGAAGTTAGGGAAAATAATTGCCTTCCTTTGACTTTTCCAGTCTCTTTCACAAAATAATGAAGATAATAAAAAAGGAGTCAAGTATATAATCTTGATTATATTTCTCCTCCATTTCCTCTCTCCTTTCTTCCTTTCCTTCTCTTTTCTCTTTTCTTTTTCCCTCCAACACCACCACTCCCTCATATCACCAAATGGTGACTTGATTTTTAATATGAGCCCTTCTCTGATGGTCTAACCATTTAGAGCAAGTTATAACTGGTCCAGGGAGGCTTGCTGTCCTGCTAAGTTCCAGGGGTAGGAGGTGAGGGGTGTCACTGGTTGTGTTGACAGAAACTAGGGCCTAGGTCTGTGAATTTCAAATCTAGGGCCCTTCCTCCATAGCTGTGCTTTTCACCATCTCAAAACTAGTTTTTAAAAATTTGAATCTGTCATGGACCAATTCTTTAATAAAAGTGTATTAAAAGAGAAATAAAGTGGGGGGAAAAAAGACATACAAACCTGTTTTTTATTATTAAGTTCGACATATCAAAAGTACTCTGTCAAATTGCTATCTCTATATAGTTTTCTCACTAAGTTAATTCCTGCAACTCTTCTTAATTTCCAGTGTTTCTTTTGAACAAGGCGGTGAGGGAGAGGGAAAAAGGATAGGGCTGTGTTTGGCAGGTTTGTTAGAGCAAGTAGAAGCCATTTTACATGGTTTGTTTTCTGAGACAATTTACCAATGTGCTCTTTCTTTTTAAAAATTTCCTTTAAGTTTCAAGGCTTTATTAGATGTAAATTTCCAATTTCCATTTACCTTCCAAGGAACATTTTGAACTAGGCAGGAATATGAAGTAAGAGAAAGAATGCTGGGCTGGGAGCCCTACACCTGGGTTCCAGGATTGTTTTTTTCACTATTTTGCCATGCGATTTTGGATGAATGACTTATCTTGACTTTATATCTGGTTCATTCCCAGTCTGTCTGTGTAGCCCAGGCTCTAATCATTTTGCTCCGGATGACTGTGCTAATCTTCTGTCTCCTGGTCTCTCTGCTTTCACTTCACCCATTTCAACCCACCCTCCAGCTTCTAAAGGGTGCCTTCAATGATGTCCCTTTTCCTTAAAAGTTATCCTCTCGCCTTCATTTTGCATGTTTTAACCCCTCTGAGGCTCAGTTTCTCATAGAGAGAGGGTCAACAATAGCCTATAGCTGAATTATTGTGAAGGTTTGATAAGATCTGTAATACATGGTTCTAAATGCGAGAGAGGAGCACTACCACCCACCAACATCATAGTGGAATAGACCCCAAGAACCCTGCTCTGCCCCTGAAACATGGGCCAGAAATCCCACTCTTTGGGAAACTCAAATGCTGGAAGCACTTTTAGAAATCTTTTTTCTCCATCCAAACTTCTGCCTACTGGCCTGGCATGGTACAAATGCTTTCACAGGCAGCTGGGATTTTAATCCGTGCCAAGAGGCTCCTTGTCCAAGGTTGCTTGGCAATACCTAATCCTCTGAGTACCCCACCTCCCACACATTCACTCTTTCAACATTCAGTCTTTCAAAGGACATCTACAAATAGACTCCTGTTTTATCTTCAAATAAACCTTAGAAATCGCCATGGTATATGTTATTTCTCTATGAGTGATAAGGGAACTGAGGCCCAGAGAGGTGAAATGAACTATTCAAGGTCACACAGCCATTTTGCAACTCAGGCAGAAGTAAAACTCAGGTCTTTTAACTCTTGGTCCTGTACTCTTTCCTCTTCCATATAAATATTTTTAAATGACTTTTTGTCTTAAAATTTCCCACACCTGGTCCTAACTCCAAGTAAAATTTTTGTGTATAAAGTTAGAATTATGAAGCTGAGAGGGATATTGTTGGGGAAAAATAATCTCATGTTAATGGACTTTGATTCTAGACAGGAACCTTTAAACTGAGAGAAAAAATCAAGCTACAGATTAAATCTCTAAAGAGGAAAAGAAAATAATGTTATATATATATATATATATATATATATATATATATATATATATTTATATATAAAAATAACAGAAGGACACTGGGCTATGCTACCACAGTATTCAACTCTAACATATTAATTTCAAGAAACACAAAGACTGTTGACATGAGAACTTCTGCATGGATATGAGAAAAAAATATACTTTACTAAGGTTTGAAAGCCTTGAAATAACTTCTTTTCTTATTATTTTTTCAATTTATTCCTGGGTCTCTTGTTCTTCTTCCATAAAATGAGAGAGTGGGTGTATCACTTAGATTAGGCTAAGCTTGGCTGCTGTAACAACAAACCCTTAAATATTAACAGATTGCAGTAACAAAGCTTTATTTCTTGTTCTCTTGGATCAGCCCTTGACTCTGCTCCAGGCCTCTTTTATCCTGGATCTTTTTCATGGATCATTCCTGGATTATATCTCTCTGGGACATGCCAGTCTCATCGCAGAGAGAAAAGAACCAAGGCAGAATCATCATTTGACTATTAAAATTTTTGCTTGGAAATGACACATATTATTTCTTTCACATTTTGTTGGCCAAAGAGAGTCACATGGACAAGTCCATTGTCAACGAGGTGAAAGTTATGATTTTCTTGAAGGACAGACTCAACAAGCAAAGGCCCTGTAGGAAGAAACAGCATATATTTAGACAATAATGCAATTTATTAAAATGGGTTTAAACTTAGTATACCCAATTATTTCCTGAACATTTACATTTGATGTCTCACCTCAAATTCAACATATATAAAACTTAACTCAACACCTTTTCTTCTCAAATATACACCTCTTCCTATGTCTCTTCTCTATAGAAATGGCACCACCATCTATCTACCCTGATCACTTGAACCAGAACTGAGGAGTAATGCTAGACTATTTCTCCTTGGTCTCATCTCCCATATCCAATTGTTAACTGAATCCTGTGGATTTTGCTTCTGAATTACATCTCATGTTTATCTTCTCTATATTTCCTTCACCATGTCAAAATCCATGCCAGGGTTATTGTAGGTCTACTGCAATAGTTTCCTCATGAATCTCCCCACCTCCACTCCAACCTCTGGCATCCAGTGTGGGGTATGGATTTGAGGAGGGAGAATGTTATGAAACCCAGAAATTATTGCAAAATCAATAAATTACTCCTGAATATATGGTCAGTAAATTTTTTACTCTTGAGTCTATCATGTTAAGTGAAATAAGTCAGATGAAAAAAGTCAAGAACCATATAACTTGACTCATATATGGAATATATAAAACTGAAATCAACAAATAAACAAGACAAACAAACAAAACTCAACAAGATAGTGATTATCAAAAAGAAAGGGTTTAAAGGGGGTCAAATATATGTTTACAGAAGGAAATTTGACTTTGGGTGGTGAACACACTATGCAATATACAGATGATGTATTATAAAATTGTATACTTGAAATATATAAAATTTTATTAACCAATGTCATCCCAATTAATTTAATAAAAAAAGTATTTATCTTTCTCTCTCTCTTTTTTTTTCCAAAGGGGAAAGAATAGGAGATAAACACATTTAAGAATAGTTGACATTTCTCCCCATTAAATATTAACAAATTCTACAGTCCAGAATTTTAAGATGTTGGGAAACGAAAACTATTGAAAAAACAAGAAATCCCATTGTCTGAAGCAACACATTTGACTGGTCTGTTCTCCTGGAAACAGACCCACTGGATGTGAGGAATTTGGGGGATTCTCGTTCACTGCTACTTCTCTCTACACCTTCCTGGCCTCCCAGTTTCTAAGATCTCCAATGGGAAAGACAGACCAGAAGAATGGGTGGTGGATAGGGCCTCAGTCAGGAATGGTGGACCTGGTCACAATTAATTCCTGCCTCTTCTCCAGATGTTGGTGACATAAAATCAGAGAGACACACAACAGGACAGGACCCCAACGATCAAAAAGTCCAGCTTCCACATCGAAAGTTGAAGAACTGAAGGCTCGGAACAGAGAAGTGGCTGGCCCAAGGTTACCTAGCAAGTTCGAAGCAGGACTAGGGCCAGAACCCAGGACACTTTTGTACTGTAGCAGTCTGTGATATGGAGCTAGAGCATACTTAGAAGAGACATAAGCCTTGTGTATCTAACTCTTTTTGTGTATCTCCACTGGTATGTCTGCATTTGACTTGACAGCTGTGTGAGATAGGTTGTTGGGAAGTGGGCTGGTCTCTGTTCAAACCCTGGCTCCACTCACTGTGTGATCTTTGGCTGCTAATTTGTCTCTCAGAGCCTTGGTTTCCTCACTTAGAAGACAGCAATGATAATAATACATGCTTCCCAAACTGCTTCTTGTAAAACTAAATAAGAAATATGTCCAATTACTTAGCATTGAATTTGATAATTCAGTTTGTTACTCCCGAAGTACTTGCTTGATGCGAGACACCAGGGAAATAAAGATTTCCAGTGTCACCCAGCAAGCACTGGCCACAAGGAACTCACAGATAACATGCTGGCCTTCTCCGCCCATCACTAATCAATAAATGCAAAGTGACAGAAAGTCAGTGAAGCAAGCATGCAAAAGGCAAAGAGGTATGACAGGGAGGGAGGGATCAATTCTTTCTGGACAGTTGTAGGAGGTCCTCCAGAGTTGGCAATACTGGAGAATAAGTTTGAAAGATGAAATAGTATTCTTTCGAGGAACTGGGGTAATTTTAGGGAAATATGATACCATGAGTACATGTATGGAGGTATAAACAGGTATGCTTTTTGAAAAACTATAGTAAGTAATTTAATACAGTTAGAGCACAGAATAGAGGTGGGGGTGTGGGTGGTCAGGATGAGAAATGAGACTAGAGAGCTTGGTCTGGGCTAGTTCGTGTGGGGGCTGCAATGAGAGGCTCAGGAGCAGGAATTCAACCTGAGCCAGAGCTTGCAGGCTGGTGTCTCACTTGATTAACAAGAAACCTTAATTTAAATGAGGTGGGAACTCTCTAGTTCTACTTGCTACTGTCTTCCTAGCTCTGATCATACAGTGCTATTTCATTTATTTGTATTCATTGCCTGGACTTTGAAGACATTTGAGCTTGAGAGAACACTGATGAAATTGGATTTGAGTTTTGGATTGATGCCTATGGTTGGATCCCAGGTAGAATATAGAGGGTAACACTGCCAGCCAAGCATCCCGTTTAGAGACAGTTGTGGTAATTCATTTGGGAGATGACAGGATTCTGTTCTAATGCAGAGATAGAGAGTACAGACAGAGGGGAATGAACTTGAAAATTTTTGAGAAGCAGAATTTACAGGACCTGGTAATAAATTAAGATGAAGATGAGAGAAAAGAACAAGACCGGAGGGCTTTTGAAGGCAGACTGTCATATGACTAGTATTCCTGGTATCTGGTCCAGAGTCTGATACAACATAAAACTTCATTAAATAATTCCTGAATATATAAATAAATGGGTAAGGGATTTCAGATGGTTCTCAGGTTCCTAATTTAAAAGGAAACACATAGTAGGTTTTCAATGCCTCCTCAGTTAAATGTTACCTCTCAGTTAATATACCTCTCATTTAAATGTGAGCAGCACATTTTTAATAATAATGAAGTTCTGGCTCCTATTTAAACTGAATAATTCCTCAAGCTCCAGATAGTCCATGGAAGCCCACTGAAGAAACTTGGCTGGCTTCTGAGAAGCATAAATTAGTGGCACTTGTTAAGAAGGATGTTGTCGGACATTTCCCTTAGGAGACCTGGCCAAAGGAGTTCAAACACTGAGTTCCTTCTCTTTCAGAGATAAAAGTTAGAGGATGTCCAAATCTGGGGCTGCCAGGAGGCTAGGCGCCTTCTCCTTGCTTAACCCTCTTACCACTGAAGCAAAAACAAAGATATAACCAACAACATAAATAAGTGCTCTGTGGATTGAAGAGATAATAACTTTCACTGGCCAAATATTAAAATATCAAAGGTCCAGGAAAGGACACAGTTATTGGCCTTTGATGTACCATAAAGGCCCATTTCATGTAGCAGTCAGGAGTATTTCAGGGCAAAGATGGAGTGATATTTTATGTCACCTCTGAGGCATAAAGGGTACTTTATGAGTCAAAGGAAGCCAAGTTCTCAAATGGCCGGAGACTGGCAGGTTACTAGTTTGAAATCTAAACCTCAACCCAATTCCAAAACAAAATTACTCCCAGCACCCTTGTCTGACAGAGTTTTTCCCCAGGTTGCTGGAGGCAGTGGGGTGGGAGATACGCCCCAGGGCCAGGCAGATGGAATGCCAGTTGTTCCACTCACCCTGGGAACCAGGACCCAAAGTGCCAGTATTAGTCAGTGGGCCCCTGCTTGCTGAACCTGAGGCCAGGGAAGGACCCTGGGCCTGGGAAAAAACAAATGGACTACTAGGTTCTCAGGAAATGCTTACTGGGTGAAACTCAATGACGAGTTTTGCCTCATTTATATTTCTTCTCTAATGTTTCTTCTTCAGGAACCCATTACTCTCTGTCTCCTTGCCTTCTTTTAATTTTCTTCATTTATTATAATATAATATCAATAAGTAATGCATGCTGTTTGTATTTTTATTGTCTCTTTCACTTTTAGATGATAGTCTCCATGTGACATGGGCTGTATATTTTTCTCTGCAATAGAACATTGCTTGACATAAAGAAGGAACTTGTAAACAACTGTCCAATGAATGGATGAATGAATGAAGGATCCTTATTGTGCTAAAGGCTATGCAAGATAATTCAGACATTGTCCCTCCCTTCTTAGTGCTCAGAGTCCAGTGGGAGAGATGGCCACCATGTACCATATTATACTGAAATTATTAACATCAATCTAGAGCAAATATGCAGGATGCTGTGATATACCAAAAAAATACCAAAGCAAGCTTACTGGAGGACAAGAAAATTACCCTGGAGAACGTGATGTTGCAACTGAGAGCTGAAGGATGTGTAGGAGTTAGCTGACAAGGGACGTAGAGAGAGTTTTTATAGCAGGAATGATGGCTCGTGCCAAGTCACTGAACACCCCATAATATGGCTAAGTAGAGATATGTTGAACCAATAAATACCTCAATGAATGCTTTAAAATTTGCAATAACTTATTTTTCTAATTGTTAATTCGATGATTTTCTAATCATTAATTAAATGACACATTAATCCCACTACTGTGTCTTTTTACTGAATTGAGCATTAACCTATTTGTTTTGCTCAAAGAAAATATAAACATTCCCAGGAGCATGAGTTGGTTGACATAGGAACTTGAAAAAAACAAACAAAAATCCAAAAAATACAAGACAAAAAAAGCAGAGAATATATAATTGCTTCCTCCTGCAAACACTCACACAAACTTTTAGAAAAGAAAACGACTTCAAGTATCACCTAGGGAGATGTGCTGAAAGGGACCCAGATTTTGAAATTGGAAGGATAAAAGTCAAGCTTTACATCAATATTTATTTACCAGGCAAATCATTTTGTGTCTGTCAGTTGTGATTTCTGAGCTGTGAGAATCAAATGAAAGTACTTAGTGAACCAAAGAGTGATGGACAAATAAGAAAAAATTATTATTATTCTTTCCACTTAATTTATTATTATTATTATTTTTAATGCTAGAGTAAAAAGCCTTCTTTTTTGGTATACAGTTCTAAGAATGTTTATACATGTATAGATTTATGTGACTATCACCGTAATCAAGATACAGAAGTATTCTATCACTCCACCCGCCCCCCTCAAAAAAAACCTGCCTTATTCCGCCTTTTTATAGTCACATCTTCCATGTACCCCTCACCCTTAGCAACCACTGGTATATTCTCTGTCACTATATATTTCTGTCTTTTGGTAAATGAAGAATGACAAGTAAATGGATTCATATGGTATGTAAACTTTCGAAACTGACCTGTTTCACTCAGCTTAATGCCTTTGAAATTCATGTAAGTTGTTGTGTCAACAGGTCATTCTTTTTACTGCAGAGTAGTATTGCATGTTATGGATATACCTCTGTTTATCTATTAATCCATTGAAGGATATGCAGGTTGTTTCCACTTTTTTTTGGTGATTATGAAGAGACCTACTATAAACATTTGTGTACAGGTGTTTGCATGAACATAAACTTTCATTTCTGTAGACCAAATACTCAGCAGTGGGATAGGTGAGTCACAAGTTAAGTATATAATTAACTTTATTAAAAATGCTAAAGTGTTTTCCAGTGTAGCTGTACTATTTTGCATTCCTTGGAGTGCAATTTAGTTTTGAATAGAGGGAATGTGAGGTCCAAAGGAATGAAGTGACTGCCTTTCAGTCACAAAACAAACAAAGACATGTGAGTAAGAGTGATAGAGTATCACTAAGTCCTAGTCCTGCACCACTTTTATTAAACTCAGATTAACATTGTTCATTTCATAGAGTCTTCAAGACAACCCTTTGAGGGAGGTCTGCTTAGTGATTTCTTTGTTTATTTATTTATTCCATTTTACAGGTGAAGGGAGAGGTGGGAACTTAAGTGAAGAAGATAAATGACCTGCCCAAGGTCACACAACTCATATGTGCTACACAGAGTTTTACTCTAAGTTCATGCTCCTCCCCAAGCACATTTCCCCTCAATTGCTGAAAGTTAGAGCCAGAGGTTTGTTTTAAATGAATCAACATCTCCACCTTTGTGGGTCTGGCACATTGCAGAAGAAAAATGTCTGTGCTTTTATAGAGTGAATTGTATGTTTATTAACAACTGCTCCTCAATTGTTTCAGTCTTCACATTATTAAAAAGCTCAAGCTTGGCTCACTGTCATTTTCTTCTCTCTGCTTGGAATGGATTTTTTTAAACTGGGGTTGGGACTGAGAAATGAGAAGGATTTAGGTCTAGGGCTCACTGTGCCCATCAGGTGATTTCATGCCCCTTGGCCTCATCCTGTTAGCATTTCAACAAGGAGTGGTCGCCATCCTCAGCCTGGATCAGACCGTCTGAGTGGGCAAGAGACCTACTCCAGTTTCAGTGTCCTGTTAGCATCCCATATCTGATTTCATGGCTAAAGGTGTTGAGGTGGTTTTAGTTCAAGGCTGTTTGTGTCAGAAGGGAAAAGCTGACAGATCCGTTTTAGAACTCCGTTTTCATGAGAGGCCTTAAGCATCTTCTTGGCTAAAGTTCCTGGCTTGAGCCCTGAAGACAAATATCAAAAAGGAAGAAAGCAAGGTAGGGAAGAAAGAATTAAAAAATAATAATAAAAGGATAAAGAGAAGAAAACAAAAGGAGAAACGAAGGAAAATGGGAAAAAACTAGAGAGAAGAGAAAAGATGAGAAAACTCTATAAAGGGGGTGGAAAAAAAGACTTGAAACCAGGTAGTATATTTTGCTTTCCTTCTGTTTGTCATAGATTATCCTAGCCTAGCTGGAAAGGAACAGAGTAATTGGACCAACCTAATTAGATCTCCGTTTGATTTTGTGTTTGTTTGTTTGACTACTTAGTTTATAACTTGGCAGGGTGTTTTATCATACATGCTCTGCTAACTGGTTTATCTAAACTGAGATTGAGCATGAACAAAGTTGACATTGGATTTGCTGCTTCAGACCACACAGAAGAGGGAAGAAAAGCTTTAAAGTAAACACTGATGTCTAGGTACAGTGGCAGACCTGACAGGGAGACTTTGGGGTCTTTTGGAGTCCCAGGCACCGCAGAGTCGAGAAGCAGTGCCTGGGCTGAGCAACACAGAGTGAGACCCGAGGAGCAGCATGGTTCTCCCCTAAGGATGTGGAAGTTGCACTCAGACAGATCTGACTTTAATTCCTGGCTTAGCTACTTCATACCATTTTGTCCTCTCTGAGCTGCAATTTTTCCACTTGTGAAATGGGATAATAATGCAGACCTTATAAGGCAGAGGCAAGGATTAAATGAAATATCAGGAAAGATACTTAACAGCCAGTACGGCTTTTAGGAATGGCTCGGTTCTCCCATTGCTTCTTGTCTGGGGAACTGTATTTGAGAAAGTCAGCCAGAACACTTATGTGGCTAAGGAGGACTGACACCCAGGTTGTAGTCTATGCTCCAACCATTTATTCACCCTAGTTTCCATTAGAATCAAATTCTGGGACTTCAGGAAGGCACCTTTTCAGTTTCCCGATTGGTAAATTATATCGAGTTTCAGTTGGAAAATTACATTCTTGTCAACGACTTTCAGTGCTGAGCATTTGCAGTCCCTGTAGCGTGCAGTCTCTCATTTTTGAGTTTCACATTGGAGTGTCCTGCTCTGTTGCCCTCTCTGACCACTCACGCTGGGCCTCTAGCTTCAGTTCAACATTGTCTTCTTTGGACCTTCTCTCCTCCAGACACTGGGCTTAGTGCCTCTCCTTGGAAATCATTTGGCTTTCTCTCTGATTACACTGGGGATTATGTTATGCTGTACTGTATATGCTGGGTTGTTTGCTTGCTGGAACTCAAGGTCCTTGAGTTCAAGAACTTGCTTCTGTCTCTGAGTCTCCAGTTCCGAATAGAATATCTGGTTGTGTGACTGTGCAAGCTACTTAACCTCTTGTAGCCTCACTTTCTTCATCTGTAATGAGACAGTAACAATCCTTAAGGGTTAATGATTTAATACATGCAAATGCTGTCCGTACTATTCCTGGTACATAGTAAGTGCTCAATGTGTATTAGCTAGTATAAATGTCATTTTGAATGATCAAATGAATGAATAAATATGAGTAAGACACATTCCCTGCTATTAAGGAATTTAATCTAGTGGAGGAAATGTGTATAAACAGTTTACAATGAAACAATGTGATATTAAGGTAGAAGTCCATTCAAAGATATAATAACAATGGGAAAGATTCATTTAAAATGTGATCATTAAAGTAAGGATGGAAAGTCAAACAGCATGAAATTGGTGCATGTGTGTGTAGTGAGGAAAAGAGGGAGAATAGAAAGTACCATAATACCAAGGACTTAAGCTGTAAGGAGCTAGGAATGAGAATTTTCCAATTTACTGAGTTTCCTAGCTACCAAAGCAGAAAATTAGGCCAATTTTACATTAAATATCTTTCATCTTAGCAATAAAAGATTATCCAGAGATTTTTAACAAGGACACCATTGACATTACAGGAAGGGTGATTTTTTTGAGTGAGACTACCCCACATATTGCAGGACATGGAGCTCCCCTAGTCTCTACATGCTACATTGTCAATTATGCCCTCTAGTCTTTGTGACGGTCAAAAAATGTCTCCATACTTCTAAAAATACCTTTAGTGGGCAGAGCCAGCCCCAGCTGAGAACCACTGAACTTAAACCATTTGATTTTGAGGGAGAAGGATGTCAAGATTCAAAGAGAAAACCTGACTGTCCAGGATCTCACAGGTCAACAGTGTCAAAGCCAGGCCCCGAACTCACATTTCCCAACTCTAGTTTGGTTTCTGTCAGTGTTTTTTTCCACAGTGTTTCCTTTTTTAAATTCTGTTGATTTTATTATTTCAACCATATACTGAAGCATAGCCACCCTTTGCATTTGAAGATTATGCTTTGATTTTCCAACCTGTGAATGATTATCTTGTATGGGGAGACATTGTGGGAGCGGTTGAGGTGGCGATGACTGATCATCTCATGGACAGAAACCAAAGGGCCTCACTGCGTTTGGATGCTTCCAGTTCCGAGTGAGACATCAGAATGCCTGATATCCTCCACTGAGCCCGCGTCAACATAATTTCCTGAGATTTGCCAGACCAGATAATTTGATTCAATTATTCTGAGAATTCAGATAGAAAGCCCAAGTTCTTCCTCCTTCGGCTGCATGTATCTGGCAATTCCGATGGAAGCAAATGGAGAAGTGGAGAGGTGTCTCGACTTGTGTGATTATTCTCATAGTTTGGTGCTGAGAAACCCTTGAAGATGCTCTGCTAGGTAAGGACGGGCCAGATGTGATCTGGTTCCCTTTGTCAGCCTGAAGATCTGCTGGGACTCACAGATGGTTTGGAGTGAAGATGTTTGGACTGACAGCTGGAACCTGACCTGAGGTTTCTTGCCTCTGCAGCTTAAGGCTACATGACTTTGATCAAATGCAATTATCCTCTAAGAGCCTTACCCTGAGAGCACTGAACTCAAATGGTTTTTGGGGGTAATCTCATCAGACAATAAGAGGGGTGTTTGCCTTTTTGAGGCCACATGCCATGGCAGAGAACATTAGTGTTCACCAGCAATCCCATTTCTTTTCTTCTTCCTGGATAAATAGCTAAACTGCATTCTTGTACCTAAGGTGAGGCCAATGGAAGGAAGGTAGAAGTGATATATTCTCCTTTGCAATGATACTCACTTTCTTTTTTCTTTTGCATGGCATGGCAGCCTTGGAGGTCACCTGTTGGAGATGCCAGTGTTACAGGATGGGAAGTGTCTGGGCCCTGAATCACCATGAAGAAGGTTGTCCTCTGAACACTTGATTAGACACAGGAGTGGGCAAAAGTAAGTCTCAAATTTCAGTGGTTTAACCATAAAGCTGTGCTTATTATAGATATAGATATAGGTGATAGCTTACCCTGAGTAATACAAAAGCTAATACAACCCAGTAGACTATGAGAAGAACAAATGAATGAGCACTTCTCTTTTCCTTTCCTAGCCTCCCATCATCCCTTTCTATTTGTTCTCAGAAGAGATTATGAAGGGAATACTCAGAACTTACTGGGAATTTTCATTTTTGTGCGCCTTCATTCAGTATAA